>OZ020168.1:14212536-14320910 GCA_963971145.1 Sussaba pulchella
GAAACGTCATGCTTAGCTCCTTTCTCACCCGTCTCGGTCATCTCTTTTCTAACGATGAAATTTTTTTTTTTTTTTTTTTTTTCAATTTAAATAATGAAATAGAATCTCGCATGTTGGTTGTTGCTTCTTCGATGCGCAGCAGACACGGTTTTCTTAATGAGAAAGTCCGCTGCTCAATTTTAACTTCCTTATGGAGAAAATTTTGTGTACTGCGAGTTTAAAACATGATGGAGCAACAAATGCGAGGCTCTGATTTGCAACTTTTTCTAAACATCGATAGTTCCTCCATTTTTCTTATAACTGTGAGAGGAAAGTATCGGAAAATTTCGCGGAGATACGGACAAAGTCGAGAGAATCAATTACAACAGTCGATGTTTCAAATTATCTTCACACTTGCTTTGATCTGAATTTTTAAGTCCACACAATTACGTCGTCCAAAACCCACAAATGTTTCTTACCAAATTCTATATCAAATTCAATTTTCTGCTGATCAATAATTTTAAAACCTTTCTATGCAAGATTTATGGATTAATTCACGCGAGCCAGACCCCTGAAATCTCAAATTTTTCCCCCGCAAAGCTTTTAGCAAAAATGAAAATCAAAAATAATCCGACTCGCAATATTCGACTTTTCCCGACTCGATTGCCACAATATCCGTCTTATGCTGACGAAGCAATTCTCGTTCGAATCTTATTAACATTCGAAATTTTTCTCCTTTGTTCTTTTCTTTCGCGCTGGATTTTCGTATCGTTTTCAAACGTCGAAAAACCGGAGAAGAGATGGCTGAAACGAGTCGAACGTATATTTCGAATCCATTCTTCGTAGTGTCTTAGACTAATCGTTAACCGGATCACCGAATTTTCATCATTCTGTATATACACGTATGAAATGTACGAGCGCAACAAGTGCTGTCCTGAAAATTACGGAACCAAACGAAAACCAAACTCAACCTCGTTGGCATATATATTGTAAAAAAAAAAAAAAAAAAAAAAAAAAGAAATAACGTTGAGAAAAGGCGAAGCACAAGATTTTGAAGAACAATGTTTTTATTTTTTGAAGTTACGTATTGTAGTAAAGCAACTCTTCCCAAACGAGAGTAGATATTAATCCCTGAATGTATATAATTTACACCCACTCCATTTATATGATCGGAAAATATACATATGTATATATATTTGATGACTTGTGACCGATTATATTTATTTGGCTATGGTGCAACAATTATTTTTAAACCTCCTTGGATTCGATAACGAAGATTTGAATTATAATAAAAAAATATTATTTAAAAAATGTGCGACATTAAATTTCGATGAGGCGATTGCTCAATGTTACGACAACGTTTCAATTGTTGCGGAATCATTGCCCATGCGAATCGGAAAAACGAATAGCACAAAAAAAATAATACATCTTGTAGCTACTGACAAATGCAAAACAAACGTTAAAAAAAAATAAATTACGTCCTTGGAGTTGTACTTTTTCGTTTGCCGTTTTTATTTTGATTAATTTTTTTGAGGGGGCAGCATCGCATCGATCGGTTCGAAACGTTAACTTTACGACGATTCTACGTTTGAGAACATTAAATAAAAATAAATCCACACCTGACTATCGGAAAAGACGAAAATGTTCGATATTATAGTCGGCGCTGTGAGACAACAGAATGTTTTTAAATACAGTACATAAAAATGCGACGATTACGTTACGCAACGTATGATGTACAGCGTTTTTATAAAAACCCATACGGTGTCATTAAAGACGAAAAAAAAAATCAAATAACTGAAGACTAGTTTAAGGTCGTCGGCAATTATAACTACATGAAATTTCGCGTCAACAAATAAGTTTTCCTTCAGAATCCTGGAAAATCTCTGCGCAGAACAATCCGACAATTACTCGTCTTATTGTCAGTTCACGATATTTGGGAATTGTTGCTTCCTAATCTATAATCAACAACAACATAATGTATCTCTCAAACCTAGAGAGTGAATTTTCTCACGCGTTTCTTCGTGGCATTGTTTCTCAATTGTCGTAATAAAAGTTGAAGTTACGAATTACGAAGTTAAAATAACAAGCGCGCGTGCATTCCGTCGTTTTTTAATGTAAATAAATATGTATCAAAAGCGGATGATAAAAAAAGAGATGTGGATAAAACGACGAAGTCGTACGACGATTTGTTATCGTCGTTCCAAACGCGTACGCCGCGATACGAAATACGCAAACGCCCGATTGATAACACGTAAATAATCGATATCTACTCGGCAGCGGAAATGTTACGTCATCGCGCGTGTTTGCTTTCTTGCCAAGCTGAAAAATTGATGAGCTACTGGTTATTGAGACGTACAACAGTGTGACGAAAATTCAACATGATTGTAACTTTTTAAACACGTAATCGATACAATAAAGTTGCATTTAGTACAATACGCAAAGTTCATTGGATTGATATGTGTACTTTTATTTTTCAATCGCATCGTCAAATTAATTTTTATTTGTTTCTTCAAAACCAATTTGTGCAAAAGTATATTTTTATTTTAGATAGGATTGGTTTTATTGGACTGTACGTTTTTTTTCCTTCGGACTTACGATGTAGAGCGAGGCCGAAGGTTTTTGCCTGTCCTATTTCAAGTCGTGAGCAGCTACAACAGCGATAAGAATGATAAGATCCGAAACCGATCGAACTCGGCCTAAAAGCCGGCTGCGATTTTCCCTTCAATTTGTCCTATCAAAGGTTCGGGACGCCTGAATGACGTCAGACGGACGTTCGGTCCTTCCTCAAGATATTAGCTGATCAATGAATCCACAGAAGAATAAATCATGTCTAATACCCAAATAATTATTCGATAAATATAGGAAGCGAGTCCTCGAGTCTCGTACAACGATGACAAATCCTTGTATTGGCATAAGAGTTGACAAAATGATGTAACAATTTCTAAACAATTACTCAAAATCGTCTATTTCGTCGATGAAGCGGAATTTTTTGTTTGTTTTTCGATGCGGTCGAAAGTGGTCGTTACGCAGAAGTAAATAACGAGATACGAGCAACCGGAATTAAGTACATCTGTGTATATCTATATTTCAATAATTCATTAGAAAGTTTTTCATAGGTCACAGTAAAATTTTGTCATGGGAGTAAAAGCCGCGTTTCGGGCTCGATGTTATTTAAACGTTTTAAAAAAATCTAAAACACATTAACCTTAAAACCGTGTGTACTATCGTTTGACACACCTTAACCGTGTACATGGGTCACTCGCTTATGTTGGATTTTTAGCTACTTAATTGTGTACCAAAAATTCGGTAAAAAATTATAAATCTTCTATATTTATATATCAAACTGTTCCGTGACTGATTGACCGACAGACAACACACAGCATCTGCGACCAGTAATCAGTGAAGATAAAAGTATAAAAATTGGAAGATATGTTTCTTAGGGGTTATAGGAAAGGATTATTCAAAATTCAACCCCTGAGGTGAAACGAGGTGTAAATGTTTGTATGGAAAATCGTATTTTCGGCGTCTCCTCTTCGTGCAGATCTTCGTATACTCTTTCTGTCTCTCCCTTTCTCTCCTAAAATATATTCCCCTCTCGCATTTCCAAAATAAATCTCTCTCTCTCTCTCTCCTAAAATATATCTCCCTCTCGCTCTTCCAAAATAAATCTCTCTCTCTCTCTCTCTCTCCCTTTCTCTTTTTCTCTTTTTCAGTTTTCGTACCGTAGGTCGATGGGGTTCGAAATCTCGGTCGTCGGTTTAATTCCGAAATCTACGTGGACGAAGTCACCGAAAAAATCGAGTACTCTATTTTACTTCACAATAGAATAATTATTTTATTTTAGAAAAAAATTGAGAGCACACGAACAACCCATGTACACAATTGTAGGTCCTAAGATCGAGAAAGAAGTTTCGGAACTTTGTTCTTGAAGCTCTGCGGTGCGTACGTTGTTCGATTATCCAACGAGTTAATCAATGGTGCTCGGCTGTACGATGTTTTCAAATCGAAATAAAAATCTAAGCTAAGCATCGTTTGAGGAATATTCGTACGAGGACACGAATGTCCGGTTCAATGAGATTTTATATCTCATCCTTCGGGGGCTTTGTATCACGCACGAATCCTTTCGAGACTAGAAGCTCGTTGCATTCTTCTCGCGTCAATTGAGAAAGTGGAAGCCTCTCGACCATCTGAAATTGTTCCTGTTCACATGTTTTTATTTGTCCGAAACAAAAAGAGATGTAAATATTTTTTTTAAATCACCTAAGGTCTGATTTTTCGCAACAATATTCGAGTCAAGTCACCTGAATTATTCAATTGTTCGAACCTTACCTCGTCATTTTCCTTGTAAAGAATCAATTCGGGTTTAGCCCCGTGTTTCGCCTCGAATTCAACCCGGTCGCTAGTACATAGATTCAGGAAAATTATTATTTTGTCACGACTTGTTTATCAACAGAAACATACATGTTGGCTTGTGGGACTTCGACTTGAATAACTAGACCCAATTCCACTTGCGGAGGTTTGAAGTTCATAAGCACGCTTAACACATCCAAAGTGCTGTACATGAAATATACGAATCACAATTCGGTTTTCACTAAAGCGCTTGAATAATTCAGAAGAAAGTTTGTGAGTTTCTTCCAGATTAATACATTAAATGCCGAGCGAGAGTCGATAGTTTCGGCAGCGCACAAATGCCATAGTCGAAGTAAAAAAATAAATAACACTAATAATAACAATGTTATTTCCCTGAAATTGTTACTGAATATTTTCACTACGATATTAATTGATGGAAGTTGCAGGCTGTAAGTACGTTGCTTATCACTGGATTAATCAAAAGTTTGAATGATTAAAAATTGAAATATTTCCATCCCAATGTTTCCACAATGGGATCGGAGAAAATGAAGTTCATTTTGTAAGCATAGGAAAGGATACTAATGCGGAACATCTTCGAAAATGAATTTCTTGACATCGGGAAGTCGATTTAGCGAACATCCTTGGCAGCTCTGCGAAATAGAAAAATTATCAACATATGACGAGCATTTCACATTCGGTAAAAAAAACTGTTTGATTTTGTACAAAAACAAATAGTCTGTAAACCGTACCGAGTGCGAAATAAACAGCGAATAATTATTGTCACAACAACATGCAGAAGCTTAAACGATTCTGGTTCACAGCAGTATTAAATCATCGAATCGCCTGTTTTTTAAAATTGCAAGCTCAATTATCCCCACGTAACCCGTGACCGGCCCACTGGACAAGGACCGGCCCGTCAAATTCCATCCGATTAATTCGTATTCGATATCAAAAAAGCAAAATTACCTCAATGACCGCCCTGGCGTAATAGCTGCTTGCCGAACATTCCGCGTAAATTGCGAATGAAATTACGAGCAGAATCCAAACTTTATTAGCGAAGTATGCCATGACTGGTGAAGTTAGTGGTCGGAAAACAACCAAGTATGTGACGGACTCGAGGAAAAGTCTACAAATCAGGCGCGCGGACTTCCCCCAACCGTCGATATATATATATAAATATATATGGGCCGATAATTCTGCGAGAAAAAGTGTAATCACTATAGAAAGAGATAAAGACTTTACGTGGTTTTGAATCTTCTCTTTCTAGTTGAAGCTGATTGGTCGAAATCATTGAGATATAGATGATTTCGACCAATCAGCTTTAACTAGAAAGAGAGACGTTCAGAACCAACCATAGTCTTCTTTGTTTCTATTGCGATTACACTTTTTCCGGAGCATTATCGGTCCATATGTATATGTCGATGCCTCGAGCATAGAGAAGGGATAAATGCTCGGCGAGCCACGTTTCGGTGTAAGCCACGTCCGACAAGCTCACAAGGAACTTGCGCGAGGGGTCCCTCTCCGAGTTCGATCAAACTTCGCAGGATTGGAGAGTTGGGGGAAAAAATATTAGACACGTATTTTTCTTTTATTGGTGGAGTTGCAAATTTAGGGGGTGAAATCCACCCCTGAAAACCATGGGATTTTTTTATTTTTTATTATCACTCGTAAGCGGGGGGGAGATAGAAAAAAGTTTCAATAACAGGGTTATTGCATTTTACGTGCACTATACAGTCGTGATAAGGATGATCGATAGATTTTAACAATTGACCACTATTTATTTAAAAAATGGGTTGTTCGTAAATATATCTACGAGGGTTTTGATTCGATCGAAATTTTACTTTGTCGATGTATGAATGATAGAACCACGAAGTTCAAGTGTTCTGAGTTTTTCTATATCTCGCACTTAAGGGGGTCTAAATCGCCCTTGAAGTTTTCGATGATATTGTAGCATAATTGGTAATTCCAATCGCAATATTAGGGTCATTCCGTGTCTCTAGAGGACAGAACAATTATGTTGACAAGAAAAATTACTTGAATTAATGAAATCGCAAAATACTATATTTTTTTTATTAAATCCTGAATAATACAATTGTTTCATTTGGTATTTAACCGTAATTATCATTACATCGTGCATCGACGAAAATACCGTGCGGTGTCCGAGTTACGCATGCAAACATGTTCGTATTTGTTATGAACCGTCAGTGAGGTTCGTTGGTCGAACGTACGAACGGTCCGATGGAACGTTGTCATTGGTCGTGTTTCTACCGCATCGAGCCAATCACGCGACCCCGGAAACCTCGTCCGATTCGTAAGATCCAATAGCGTGCGAGGATCCGCCCTTGCGAGCCAATCGGACGCGACAAACCACGCGATCCGTCCGATTTCCAAGATGTCGCTGCTGGGATTCCCGTAGATCTTCGCGATATTGAAAAATTCTCGGACATTCCCCAGTCGTACAAAAATATTTGTAGAATACGTCGACGCGGAAGCGCAGAAGAAAAAAGCAATTCCTCAATCAAAATTCCCAGTCGTCCAACGACTTTATCCGCACGCGCGTATGAGAAGGAATGCGCGATGTTGGTGTATTCAGGACGATAATAATGTCATCTTCACGGTAAAATAATCTCAGAGAGTTTTTAGTATTCACGACTTTTCGACGACTGAGTTGTACAAGCGTATGATAATACAGAAAAAAACATAATTAAAATCAAATATAATGATTAAATTGAGAAACGTCTTTCGGGTCTTACAAGAACGACGAAGCGTTCGTTAAAAATGTTCGTCAGATTACGATTTTTTTTTGTATCTCGAAGATTTTTCATTTATTGTGAATCGTACGGTATTCATTGAATACCGTACAACTTTAGAGTTCTGTCCATACTTGTCGACGCGATGTATTGCGCGTGTTTGCCGAAACGAACACCGGTTGCCGTTGCGGTGTGATCGTTCAGGACCTTCAATTCTTGCCACTGCTTGCACAGATAAACCCTGAAATCAGACGCGACGATACAAATATTATTTGTAAACAAAAAAAATAGAAGATTGAATAAGGGAAAAATTTTGGTAAAGAAAACGCGATATTTACCTAACATCCGAACCGGCAACCGCGAGATATGTACCGCTTTGATCGAAACACAAATCCTTGACCTCGTAACCTTCGCTGAGCTGCAGTGTTTTGAAATTCTTCAATTTTCGCAAATCCCAAAGTTTTATGCACGAATCTTCGGCAGCTGTGGCCAAATAATAACCATTTTCGGAAAAGCTGATGGCAGTTATGGGTCCGGAGTGTCCCGGAAAATTGGCAACGTTCGATTGTTCCTTCAAATCCCAAATTTTCACCTGAGAATCCGCGGTACCGGTTCCGAAGATGAGACCGTCGGGATGGAATTGGGCTGTGGTTAGAGGTTGACTACCTGGACCGGCAACCTGTTGGCAAATCAATTATCGTGTCATATTCTATAGGTTAATGTTCAGCTTCACAGTTTCCCAGAGAGTTACCGGAGTCTTAAACTAAACAGCGTCTTGAAAAAAATTCATTCATCGAAAAGCACTGGAAAAGCTTTGAAATTTTAGACCTGGCTCATTTCTTCGCCCACTTTTTTGCAGAATATTTTATAGCAATTCGTCGATTGCACGGTTTGCAATATTAGTTTATTCTTAATGAGAAAATATTGGCAACGAAAAAGGCAGTAGAAAATCGATCGAAAAATTGACCTTGGTTAGTAATCTGCCAGTGCGAATATCGGAGAAAGCCCAGTGCTGGTCCAAGGACGAACTAAGAAGATAGTCGCCGGTCGGATGAAGCGAGAGTCCAGTGACCGGGGCGTCGTGAGCTCTCAGCAAAAGCGTCGTTTGACTCGTTCCAACGTTCCATACGCGAATCGTCGTGTCGGGCGATGCGGTCATCACTACATCCTCGTCAGGATGATATATCACTCTTGTAACCTGTTTTTTTTTCATTCAATCATTAGTCTGGTTCGACGAAAAATTGTCAAATGGGAGTAACAAAGTCAAACGCTTTTCGTATTGCCGTTGATGATTGATCAATCATTTTTCATACCTTTTTCGTGTGACCCTTGAGGATCGCAATAACTTGTTCGGTATCCTTGTTGAATACCGTCGCATTTTTATCAGCTCCACCGGTCAATATTTTACTCGTGTCAGCGCCGTGTATGTCAATTGCCAAAATTCCGGGTACACTGGCAGAATGTAAACCCTGCGAAAGATAAATTATCGTATTATATTCGATCGATTGCCGACAATTTATTTATTTATTTATTTGTTTATTTATTTATTTCGTGACATTTTTTCAATGCTGCCTATCCCAACATTTCGCACTGAGCTTGAAGATGCGAAAAAGATATTTGCATAATGAATTTAAATAATTAATTAATTAATTAAAAACGCTATTCTGCGACGAATACGAAAAATGTAGAATGAAAAATAATTTTAAAAATGACGAAATACTGAAATGTCCAGACGGCGAAGACATAGTAAAAAAATTAAGGTGTCACAACAATCGATAGAGATTGTTGGAGAAATATTTCCCTGGAAGCCAAAATTCACACAAGATTGTAATTCTAAGGATAAAGAAGATAATTTTCTTTTCGTTTTAATCGAAATTCTTACTGGATGCGAGGCAAGTGTCTGGAATCCCCGTATGCTGTCCTGCGGGAGCAGATCCTCCGGGATCGATCGACCCCGACGCTTTCGTTCTTGCGTAAGAACGGTCGCGCGTTCTTGAAGTTTGTGAATAACGTCTTCGGTGATTCCGGCTTGTTCCGTCGGCTGCGCGGCGCCTCCACCTGCCTCCACCGCCACTGCCTATCCCCAATGGAACAGAAAAAAGTTTCAACGAAGATTCGCGAGAATGGGAAGGAAAAATGATTGAAAATAAATAAATAAATAATAAGAAATGAAAGAAAAATAACCAAAATTATGTTTTCAAAAATCGCATCATTTCTGTTTTTGGATCATGAATCTACGTTCGTATACGAAGTTTAATTGTAATAGATAAAAACTGACCGGTTGCGGAATAGACGCGATCTGTGCGATTCCAGCTTGAGGCTTGAGCGTAGCGAGAGCTTCGCGAGCCGCTGTAACTTCTTTCGTCAATCTCGCTATGACGCGACAAGCGGCGTCGTGTTGATAAAGAGCGTGCGACAACTCTTGCCTCGCAGTTTGCAACTGTTGTCGCAGGGCGAAAGAATGCAACATCACTGCGTCCCATTCATCCTGCAAGATTTTTAGTATCGCAGGAATTGAAGTCGCGCTCGGGGGTTTCGGTTTGACAATAGGCGAGCCTGAAAATGATCATAATGATCTTTATCAATTAAATTCGAACTATCTCAATATTTGAATCTTTGAAAAATCAAGATGCGAAGAAATTTGAATTTCTTCAATTTTTTATGGTTGTTTCAAAATTAATCGATGACTAGCGAATTTCAATTAGTCAAAAATTAGAGTTTAACAGTCAGTTTTTATAGGATTCCATTCATCGTCACAGATTTTTCATATGATTCCATTCGTTGTCATAGATTTTTCACAGGATTCCATTATCTCATCAGAAGAGTTAGTTCGTTTCATCTGGGAGCCAATCGAATTGCCCCGCAGAGACAAGACAACATCCGCGACAAAAATTTCAACTCACTTTTGATATCGATGAGGTCGTCGATGGTGAGTTCCTTGCCATTGATGGGATCGACACCATTTTCAGAAAGATATTTTTCGATGAGCCGTTTTTCGAAAATTGATCCCGACACTGGGGAGACGACTGGATGCTCCGGGACCTCGTTCGAAACTACAAAACAAAAGACGCTTATATGTAGTGGCAGCCCGACGCCTCTGCGGAAATTCGTACGTTAGACGCATGCTTTCAAGGTTATGATCGAGCCGGCCGGTAATATCATTATCTAAATCGTTCAAAAACTTTATTTGACATCGGTATAACTATAATTTTGTTTATTTACCGCAAACACGAGAAATGATAGGAAATTTAAAAAAAAAATCTTACTTGCACAAGATAGAGCCATTTTTTCGATACACAATAGACCGAGCCAGTCGCTGGTCGTCCGCGGTTTTTTAACCTTTATTTCATTAGATATATTTTATGACGCGACCGCGAGATACGCCACATGAGACACGGCCTTACAAATACGAGAGTTGAAACTTCGGGGTTGGGTTTTGGGGGGAAAGATGAAGTTACTTTTGATACATTTCGTCGCCGCTCGGATCGTAATGATCGCTGAATGCATGGAGGATAAACAACCCACATGAAGGTTCTTGTTTGTCCTAATAATCAATTAAGAAATGTTCATTTTATGAAGTAAATAACATGAAACACATTTTTTGCACGATCTGTCGACTAATTGAAGCGTTTCATGTCACTTGTACTAATACGGGTCTTCCTCTTGTCGTTTTTGTTGTTATTAACGACCGACAAATTCCGCAATTAGTCCGACAAATTCTGATTTTGTTCCGACAAATTCCGACAATTTATGGACAATTATTTGCAATTTTCGGGAATCAAATCGGTTCAATCGATCGGCTAACTTTATGTGCACTCATTAATAACTCGTTCGTTTCTTACACGAGCGCTCGACTCGGGAAGTACGTGTACTATTGTACTTCCGACAGAAAACTGCTCAGTCCAATTTCAATAACGTCAGTTTGATCAGAGATTTTCTAATCTCTGATATTCTCTCTTTGTGTCTATCTTTCATGGCAGATCCAAGATCCAACAACTGGAAAAGTGTAATAAGTATATTAATCAGGCAAGATGGCGACTCCCGTACGGGCCGCAGCTCGCCAAGTCAAACCGCTTCTGTCAGCCGATCAGGCTGAAGCCAGAAGAAGAGTTCTTAATTTGTATCGATCATGGTATCGTCAGGTTCCCTATATAAGTGAGCACTTAATTATAATCAGCATTTTTTCTGTCGTCAAGGTCGAAAAACGTTGATTCGTCTTTTCTAGCCTCAAAATATTCGCTATTATTTCAATGGTTCGTCATCGATGTTATTTGCGAGAGAAGAAACCGACGTAACGTGAAAGTTTTGTGCCTATCAAGAATGATTTTATCGTTTCTTTTTGGATTGACATCAATTGTTTAATTATATTTACAAGCATTACCATCTGATTACTCTGCCGCATTATTTTTAGATGATTATGTAAAGTTCAAAGCTACTCTAATCTTCAACGGGTATTTGTTTCATTATTTCTTGTTATCGATTGTCAGAAACCAATCGTATGCGATTGAGGATGAATTAAAATGCCTAATTAATTCGAATGGTAATTTTTCCATGCCAAATACATAAATGAAAAAATTTTTTATTTCAGTGTTAGAATATGACATCCCAAAAACCGGCGATGAAGTTAGAGCAAAGATTCGGGAAGAATTTTTCCGCCACAAGAACGTCAAGGATATTCGAATCATCGATATGCTTGTCATTAAGGTATTTGAAAGTTGCACCGTACAACGTTGCATTTACCTTATGTTTTTGTCATAGCTTGCTCCATAAAGCAGTGTGACGATCCGTTCTTCTTTCTTCATAGAGAAAACTATCAGACACCATGGAACATTATTAAATTTTTTACTCTTAATATGATTTATTTGCTTTTTTTTAAAACAACTTTTTAAATTTTAACTATCAAAGTCTGGAAAAATTTACAAAACAGCCCGCTATTGTTCAGTTGCCCAGCGAGGCTTGCAAAAAATAAGGCTGCCACCATCACCTTAAAAGGATAAATCCTTCAAACGGTGGATTAATTTTCATCATTCTCATTCAGGGTCAAATGGAGCTGAAGGAGACCGTCATGCTGTGGAAAAACAAGGGTAATCTCATGTACTGGTTCAAGGAAACGGAGGAAAAAAAACCGACCGACTTTCTCTCGAAATTTTTGGCCGGTCACGATTAGTTCCGGAAAAACTTGTACGTTATAACGATAGTCTAAAATATACCAGACAGCAATGCTGGATTATATCTCGTCGCTCGATTCATAATTTCGCAGCGATACTGTAAAGTGAATGATAATATAATTTATATAACCAAAAAAAAAAATTACAAAAAAATCAAATAAATTGTACATACTAAAAAATATTCGACCTCATCTTCTTGACGATCTTTATCCAAACGGCGAAGTATAGGTAACACCGTATGGAAATTAATCGTTCAACCGTAATTTTTTCTTCTCTTTTATTACAAGAATCAGTATCAATTATTCGAGAAAAAAAAATAATAATAAGATGACATTTACATTGACGATGTATCGATTAAAGAGGATAATAATTCTCGAATTTTTTTTTATATTTCTACATCGACGTAATTATATTAGTTATATACATTTGACATCGTTGTGTGATATATTACTAAGCACCTTGGGTACGATCTAGTTCACTTTTCACAGCCATACAGATCATTTTTCTTGCCCCCTCAGTGAACGAGTTCTATGGATTATAACACATACATGATTCATATTTTTACACACGCTCTCGCGAAAAAAATACGCGACTCTTTTTCACGCCGTTCGAAAACACATCTATCTTTTTTTTTTCTCTTCTTTTACTCGATAATTTCTTCACTTATCGTCCCTCCGCTTTTCGTTTTCGTATTATTAATTTATTTATTTTTTTTTTTTGCGGAGGCCAATTAAACTCGTTTATAATATATCGTTATCAAGCGTAACACGCACTCGTGGTATCAAAATCCTCGGAGCTCACATACACGAGGCAATGCTTCGGCGCATTCGCGAGCTTGCACATCGTTGAACAATTATTATTCGCATCGCTTGCGGTAAGTGTCACGATATACACTAACGGCGGAAATTATCAGGCCACTAACGAAGCGCCCTCGCAAAAATCTCTTCTGCTTTTGAACGTCGACAACTTCGTGACAAAGACAGCCAGAAACTTTTTGCAAGCACTATTGCAAAGCTTATGAATATTTGAAGCCATTTTTATATTTTTAAAATAATATTTTTATCGCTAAGCACTGAGATAGCGTGTAAAATCGATTGGAAAAATAATCGGATTTTTCCGAAATTTTATGTCTTGAGTGCAACTTGAGGCCAAAATTGGGAAATTTTCTTTAAAAATTTGTAATTTTTCACGTCTACTCTCTGAAACATTATCTTCAATTCGTGCCCAAGAACCGTGGAAAATTTTTATTGGTTCTTGAGTTATCATGATAATTGATAAGCTTCTCAATGGTGCTTACGAAAAGTTCCTAGCTTTCTTTGTCGCGAATTTGTCGACGTTCAAAGGCAGAAATGATTTTTACGAGCCACCCTGATAATTTTCGCCGACAATGTATATACATATATATCTATATATATATATGTATACATTTGTTTGTTTTTGTTTATAATATTTAATACAATTTATAAAATATCTAAGTATTAAAAATGTACACTTTCGGTAACTTTCATATACATAAATTGCACTTACGCTAAGCTAAATAAAAAATAAAAATGGCAACGTAAAATCATGCTTATGACTTGTTATTACGATGTAATATGCTCCGTTTACGCTTTTCGCGATTTCGCTCGACACTCGAATCAGCCTTTCATCACGTTAACGTTTTTTTCTTTCTTTTCGAATATTTCTTAGAATAAACATAAATTATAAATTTTTCATTTTTCCCTAAATCAACGGTTTTTCGCTGAATGTTTCACGAACACGAGAATCGAGTTTGCAACAACTATTATCATTATTCTTCGTATAATGTACAAATAATATAATGAAAACAATGATTTTTTTTCTTCAATGGAATCGTCTCAGTTTTCGTAAAAATCGAAAATATTCTGAGTCAAAAATTTTCGAGTCGCTGCGGTTACTTCGATAAAAATATAATCAATAACGGATTTTCGTATGTTGTCATAATTTCAAAAATTCAATAACGTTGATTCAACAAACAACGATGTTGCGATTAACTAAAAATTCTATGTACATTCCATCGGTGGATCAAGAAATTCCGGAATGACAGTCTGGAAATAAAAAGTAAAATAAAAAAAAAAAAATCTACGTATGAGCAATGCGTCAGAATGATAAATCCAATGATGAGTTTTTGTAGAAGTAATTGGCGTATTCTCGATCCTAAATAGACTGAATCCATCATCAGTCGTAAGAAATCTTATAAATTCGTTTGAAAATTATTTTCAGGGATCGAAGAAATCCCCATCGACATAATTGTATAAAAATAAAGATTGTTGCGTTGGTTCGTTGCAAACGCAGCGATAATTTTGCGCAACATACGAAAGAGTAAAGAGTACATGCAACTCCCGAATTCTTCGGTGAAAGTGGAAAGCAACGTTTCATTCGAAAACCTTTCGCCGCGTTTTGGTCACAAATATATCCATAAATATATACATAAAACAAAAAAAAAAAAAGTTTTCGTTTCTCCGGCGGCAAAAAAAAAACCAAAAAAAAAAAAAAAAAAGATTATCTCGGAAGACATTAAACGATACTTTCCCTCTCGGATTGTATGTCGTAACCGGCAATAACGCCACGTCTGAGAGATACGTCGCTGTTGCGCAATCCGTTGCCATTGAACAAATTAACGAGCCAACTTCTTATCGAATTTCTTGCCGAAGATTTTTTTTCGGTCACGTTATCGACGTTTGGCGTCGGTGCGACTTGATCGAGGGATTTCCATCTCTTCACGATTATTCCCTCGTTCGAACAAACATTTTTTTCACCCAACAACGGAGTCTCAGCCTCGTTCGTGGAATTGTCATCGATTCTTTCCGCCATTATCGCGTTTCCATTCGGATAATTGTTGTTCAACACTTTTGTCCGCAAATTTTCTTTCGACTCGTTTTTCACCCATTTTTCACAATTTTCCAACGATCGAAAACTTTTTTTCAATTCTTTCCAACGAAGTTGAGGAGTTTGAAATTTTTTTGACGAAGAAAATTCGAGAACGGGAAAAGGATCGAGCGAACGTGATTCGCGAATTATCGTTTGTGACGGATAATCGCTCGTCGTCGATGACGAAGCGATGGTCGACAATACCCGACCGTGTTTGCGATATTTCGCTCGTGTTTCGAGAAACAAATCGTCGAGGGCGAGTTTGATGTTGGCCGCGCGATCTTCGGTTTCTTCGCGCACGGTTAATTTGTCGAGGGTGGTTTTGGACGCGCTGTCGACGAGATAGAGAGGAGTTGATCTTTCGAGGGTTGACAAACGCAGGGATCGTTGAACGGGACTCGAACCACCGCATTGGGAAGCGGAATCCTCGGCCGTGGGTTTGGGCACGCTTGATTGTCTTCGGCTGCCCGATCCAAGACCGCCCAAGAGCGAAGCTTGACGGGAATCGGCGTTTAATTTTGGGCTTCTTCGAGGACGACAGAACAACGGTGGTAGATCACCGATGTCGACCTGTTGAGCGATGGTTGATTGAATTAATTGTGGTTGATTGATTTTACGATGGGATCGAAAAGCTTGTTTTGTTTTTTTTTCTTTTTTTTTTTTGGTTTCAAAGAGACGATTGAGGGGGATATGGGGGTAGTTTTTTTGGCCTGGAGATGGGTACGAAAAGTGCGAAGGATTGCGAGAGAACTATTGGCGGGATTGTTTTTATCTTTTTTTTTTTTTTTTTAGATTGAAAGACAATAGTTCTAAATGTTCGATTATTGAAAAAAATTCAATAAATATGGCGAGTGTTTATTTTCTTGCACGGTTGGGGTTATAATGGTCGAAAGGTTGGTTGGATCCTTTTTTTGATTATTTTTTATTGGTACGAAGGATCCTAATTATTGTAGTGCGAGGAATTTTTTAAAAATAACTTCAACCATGTTTTCATGAAGTGTTCGACAATATTTTCTAAAGCGTGTCCATCTTCGTATTTTTTTAATTTGAAAAACCTTCTCGAATAACAATAATCACGATTCTAAAAAATAATAAAAAATGAAACTTCAAGTTCCAGACCAATACAATGGTCCAAATCACCTCCCAGTCTAAAAAAAAAATGTCTTACGCAACTGCGTGCATCGACCATATTTATAAAAAAAAATATTGTCTTCCACAAAACATATTTCCTCATTTTACAAGAGTTGTCTTTCAAAATAAAACAAGACCCAAATCAATCAGCCTTAAAGATCTCTCGCAATTCTTTCCACATTTTGTCACGATTCTCACAACAGAAAAACGTCCACTTAAGAACGAAAAATATGAAATAAATCGATTTAAATAAATAAAAAATTTGTTGTTTTTTTTTTTTTAATAATAAAATTAGCTGGTGGTTTTCTGAAACTCACATCCCGCTTCTGAACGGCTCTTTCGTTCGCTCCGACGAGCCAATAAGTTTTAACGTCGCCCTTGCCCTTCATGTGCACCAAACCTCGGTCCTCGACGATGTACCCACCGACTTTGTCCAAAGCTTCTTTGCACTGACCGCTGATGTGTATTCGCAGAGGTTCGCCGTTCGATTCCATCCTCGATGCCGTGTTTACGGTGTCACCGAAGAGACAATAACGCGGCATCGTCAAACCCACAACACCGGCCACTACGGGACCTGCTTTACGAAATATATTTTTTAGTATTCAAATTTAATTACGAATAATCAACGCGAATTTAGTGTATCGTGGGGTCGTTTTCACCCCGGCGGAAAAATTTTAAAGTTCCCGCATTTTCCCGTAGTTTATTTGTTTATTATTATTTTTATAATGAATAAATTCCGAAAACTTTACATTTTTAAATTTCATCGTAAAGTAAAAATCCTGAGCTTAGTTCGTGAATTTTTCCAGATTTTTAGGATGATATTTTCTGTACTTTTAACTTTACGATTTTATAGGAAAGTTATTTTTTTTAAATCGTCGATTTAATATATAAAATAGATTTAATATGTAAAAAATATAAAATAGGGTCGATTCGACCCTGGGGTAGACTTTGAGGGTGCGAAAAACAACGATACGCTAATCGGGTTGATGGAAAAAAATAATAAAAACATCCGTGACTTGCCTGTGTGGATTCCAATTCTTAATTTCAATGTTTCTTGGGGTCTGTGGGCAATGGTGTGAAGTTTGACCGCGTTTAAAAGCTCGAGAGACATCGACGCTATCTCCCCGGCGTGTCTGTGACCATTTTTTATTGGAAGTCCCGAAACCTGAAGACGAGATTATCAAAAGAATTTTAATAAACATTTACGGGTTGACGAGATTTGAAAGAAATGAAAATTTTACTGACCACCATGTAGGCATCTCCGATGGTTTCGACCTTGTATACGTCGTAGCCTTTGATTATTCGATCGAACAGGGTGTAAAGGTCGTTGAGGAAATTCACCACCTACGAGCGAAAAATAATAGCAATCGATAAGATTGCACGATTAAAATCGAACGATCAAAAAAAAAAAGCAGAGAAACAAAATTAAATGCAATTGGAAAAAGTTGTACCTGGAAAGGAGTGCTTTCCGCGGACATGGCGGTGAAACCTACGATGTCACTGAAGTATATCGTGACCAGATCGAAGGCTTCCGGTTCCACGCCGATTCCATTCGTCAAACAGTTGGCAACGGGTCTGCAAACATATAACAATAATTCAGATTTGCAATTTTTTTTTTCGTGTATTTATTCATTCTTCTAGACAATAACTATAATATTTTTAAAATTTATAATTTATTATTTTTATCTGTCAAATAATTCATTTAATGTTTCAAAAAATGACTTTTCGGCATTCATTTTTTTAAAATGTTGTTTATTCAATTTTTGATAAAAGATGGAAACAATTGATTTTAAATGCAGCGAGAATTATTATGAAAATTTCTAAACTGATGGTTTTCACGAATAATATTGAATTCTTGTGGTATTTAACGGTAAATTGTGCGGTCGATAAAAAATTGGGTTTACGGATGAGGAATATACTAACTCCGGTAACATTCTGTGCAGCAAGTCCTCCGTCTTTTGCTTTTCCTCGAAGAGAAGGCGCGTACGCTCATTGACTAGATCCTCGAGATTATTCGCGTACTTCTCCATCATATCCATCATTTGGTCCATTATATTACGATGACGACCGGCCTTCATCTTCTTCAGTCTCGTTCTGATCATTTTGAAGTCCGGCCTGAGTTCTGGAATCTCGGACCAACAGTCGGTTATCGTGCTGACGATGTATTCGGCACAATCGGCTTCCGATTCCGAAAGTATATCAGAGTTCGGTCTGAATGGCGGCTCACCATCCTCCGGATACCTCTTTACTCTGTCTATGATTTCTGCACATACACGAATTGAAAATAAGAATTAAATTGAAATTGAAAAAAATTATTGAGGAATTAAAAATAAAACTAAAATTTAAAAAAATATATATTTCTAAATAACAATAATAATAATGTTAATAATAATATAACATATAATATGTATTGAATATATATTGCATTTGTAATATATATTTATATAATAATATATTTATATAATAATATATTTTAATATTTTATAAATAATAATTTTTTCTAAATAATAAAATTGAACCAAATTCAATTTATTTAAATTTGAGAAATGACCTCAATAACTTAAGAAAAATGTAATAAGAATTGGAAAAATTAATTATCTTTGGATAAAATAACAAATTAATTAAATTAATTTGAAAAAATGAAAAATTTAAAAGATTGAAATTGACTTGAACAATAAAATTTGATTGATTCAATTTATTCGGATTTAATGAATTAAAAAAATGTATACGTCTACTCCGATTCTCGTTCGAAATTTTGTTGATATTATGTATGAATGTATGCACGTTTTTACACAGATTATTCGCAGTTTTCGGACATCTAAGACGACACTAGAAGGTAGAAATGCGAAAGGTCGCATTTCGTTTATATTATAAATAAACTTTCTTCGCAAAGCCTCGTGATAATAAAAAGTTTTTATTTGCCTTTGGGTTCCAAATTGACTCCACCGTACGGTCCCTTTCGACCGATCATCTCGAATAGAATTATGGCGAACGAATATACATCTCCTTCCTGAGTTCCTTTTATCGGCGCGTTTGGATTTCTCAAGAGTTCCGGAGCTTTCCAAAACATATCTGCGAGCGATAAAAATAAATAAATCGTCAATTCTCAATCGTGAATAGCAATTATTTTCTAACATTTTATTTTTTTAAAAATAATTTTTCAATGCCATTGTCGTTATTATTTTCGATGTGTCGTCGACTCACTTCGATAATACTGATGTTCGCCGATGCTGTCCGACTCTGCGCAGTGACGCATGTCGTGAAGACCAAAATCGGAGACTTGAAGTACCCATCGAGAGGTAACCACGCAATTGGAAGACTTTAGATTACCATGGCAGACTAGCACGGACGACTCGTGAATGTACAGCATACCCTTTATCAGACCAATAAAAACTTTACGACTTCCGGCTTGAATTCGTGAACGTTATTATTTTTATTATATTTCATCGGGAGCAATCTTGACGACGATGTGTACACATTTTTCGGCATTGTTTCGTGGCCTAAACTTAGACATTGTATCTCGGCTTGCGTCCATAATTCGTCTACGAACATTCGTTCGGTCAATCTTTAGGATATAAATGTATTATCGCGGATACAAGATCGACGGTGTAATTAAAAAAAAAAAAAAATTTCATAATTCACCACTGAAAATACTGAATTACGACGATGCACACAATTTAAAGATATCGGAACTATATTTTTCGTTTTATTGTGATTTAAAAAATGACACGGACATTTTTTCAATGTTTTTGCGGAGAAGTAAAAGCAGTTAATATTTTTTAAGTAATAAAAAAGAATTCTACAATGTTTGAGATGGAGGGAAATAATTTGGCGAAATTTTGATTTTTCTTACCTTAATGAGATCATGAACTAGTGACGCAATGAACATATCGTCTAATTTTATATCTTCGTTTTCAATGATGTCCTGAAATCGAATGATTCACATTGTTCAGAATATTAATATTAATATTTATATTTTTAACATCAGCTACTCGACGTAAACGCGAGGCACAAAGCGGTAAACATCAAATAATATTGAGCAAATAGCTTTTTTTATGTGTTTTTCATTGGCGGAATATTAAATAATTTGTTGAGACTTTTCAAAATTATTTTTTTCTTCGATATTTGGTGCGATGTACCGTCGTTGGTCGACAAAGTCGTGAAAATATGGAACAGAGCGAACGACACTCACGTAAAGACTTCCTTTGGCACAATAGTCGGTAATTAACAATATTCTCATGGGCTCGACGCAAGCTCCGATGAAAGAATTTAGATTTCCGTGTCTTATTTCACGGAGTATCCGCATTTCCTTCATTACGTCGCGAGAGATGTCTTTCTTCTTCGAGAATTTAAGCTCCTTTATACGAACGACGACGCCGTGGTAATGTCCCGTTTGTGCGAAAACTTGGCCACCGCATCGCGACTCGTACGAGATTGCGCTAACTAAACTTAACTGTTCGAAGAAAAACATGAAGAAAAAACAAATTAAATCATTTTATCAAACACGGAAAATAGTAAAAGTGCCCATAAATAATAATTTTCAAAAACTGCAATTGATTTGAATATAAATAAATATAATATAATATAAAAAATGATATAATAAAATTAATTAAAAAATATTTTAGTTTGAAAAAAATGATAATAAAAAATAATAATGATATAATTATACGATTAGTATAAAATATTAATCGTGATCGTAATCGTTAATAATATAATATAAAAAATAATATAATAAAATCGTTAAAAAAATATTTAAATTAAAAAAACTGATAATATGAAATAATAATAATATAATTATGTTATAATTAGTATACGAAAAATATTATAAATACCAACAAATAATAATTTTTAAAAACTTCAATTAATTCAAATACAAATTAATACAATATAATATAAAAAATAATAATGATATCATTACGATATGATTGGTATAAAATATTAATCGTAAACGTAATCGTTAATAATATAATATAAAAAATAATATAATAAAATTAATAAAAAAATATTCAAATTAAAAAAAAAAAAAAATGATAATATAAAATAATAATAATATAATTATGATACAAATAGTGTTAAATATAAATCTCAAAAATAATACGAACCTTACTAGGTGACGACATGAGATTGTCGAGATGCGGATATCCGTGTATCTCGCTCGGATCTATCTTCCAAAGTAAACCCTCGATTTCTTGCTCGATCTTCCACCTTCTATATATGCTCATTGTTATAACCGCGGCGCAGAAAAGCATCACTGCCAGTACCGCAGCGGCGACTATACTACGAAGATGGGTGTCGTCCTTGGGACAGTGTTCGTTCAAGAAACCACAACCGGGCTCAGCTTCGGGCTTATTTTTTCCCGGCCAATCCATCGACTCCGACGGTCTGTAAACCTGCGAAAATTCAACGATATCCTCTTCGTCTTCCACACGATACAATATCTATACTATTTGGTAAGTACGCTACTAAATTCAACAAAATTTACTCGACTCATTCTTCAAAAATAATTTAGACTGACTTTTTTTTTTTTTTAATTAATTTTTTTTTGTTTTAAAAAAAAAATCAATGACTTTTATAAAAAGAAATAAATTATTCACGCAAGACTTAAATAACTCACTCACTAGTGTATCACCCTGCTGAAACTGTCCCACGGGTTTCATTTGAAAGTCGCAAGAAAAATTATTCAAGCGAAAACGATCTTTCTTGAGAGCGAGAACGGAAAAATTGCCCTCGGAATCGCCGAAATTGTCGATCTTTATCGTGGCCCCGCTGACACCTGACGAGAAGAAAAGCATGATAATCGGTTATTATTCTGGTGATGATAGTTGTCGAGCGAAACAATACCGTTACACGAATTCATTCGTGCCGATGAGCTTATTACGGGAATTAATGGACTCACTCTGGTAGACATGTTTGCGTATTATCGTCTCTATTATCAGGGTTCCATTGCTGACTATGTCCTCGAGCGTTTGATCCGGCTGTTCGCGTAATAATTGATCCACCGCACCGGCGTACAGCATCACCGAATCGTACAGGTAAGCCGCGTGAATCGAGACGTACTAAAAGCAAGGAAAAATTCGATATTGTACATCAATGTGCAATCAAAAATTAAAACTCTCGTCAAAATTCACGAGAATTCATTTATTTTTATTTTTTTACGAACACTTTATCTCCCTCATAATAAATAATTTAAATGAATTATTGTTTTGGAATTGATTTTAATATGCAATGGCGATCATAATCCACAATAATTTGGTAATGAAAGTATTTTGAATACATTTTCATTGAATAAAAATGTCCATCCTGGTAACTGGCAGGTAAAAAGACAGATTAGGGTCAAATAAGGCCAAAGCAGGTCACAGGGCCAAAAGAAGAGGGAGGAAAGACGAAATAAAAATATTATACGATACCTACCTTCTCGTACTTCTTCAAAAGTTCCGGCACTGCAAAATTAAACGGTTCTTTGCTGCTGTACTCGCGAACCTTCTTCGTGAATTCCTCGTAATTTTGCGTCGGTGGAGTCGAAGCGACGACAATCAACGAACGCGCGCGTTTTAGAAAGTCTTTTGGTTGAAGACAATTGTGAAGATTGTCAAAATGTTCAGGCTCTGAAACATTACGAGAAAAATCATTGAGAGAGACGCAAAAAAAAAAAAAGAACACGTGTTTGGTAAAAAATAAATAAAAACAAACACGAAGAATAGAGCAATAGTGATAAAAATTATAATGAATAAAAGAATGATGAAAATGAATGGTGAAATTGTTTTAGTTAAATAAGATAAGGAAGGGGAAGGGCGAAAATACCGACTCCATAAGTACTTCTGTGCTTCTCGGGGTGAGTACGTCATCATATCCACGTGTATCACCATGTACTCCCCGTTGTCCAGTAGCCTTTGATTTTGCATCGCGTTCATCAGATCGATGAGCGACATTGCTGTCCCCAGGAATATATATACTGCGAATGAACAATTGATTTAGAAAAAATTTTGATTTAGGAGAAAAAAAACGAAGGCTGCTACGTTTCGTTTTATTTTTATTCGACCGATAGTTCGATTAACAGACGTGAATTATTCTCAACTCTCAACGTTGACGCTTCGACATAGTTTTGCAACGGCCACAGTCTTTTCGACCTCAAGAGTCAACATTTGTGCTCTAAATCAGAGTCTATCTTGACGTGTATTAAAATCAAAAAACTTTCTTGAAGACTTATATTAGACTTAGATTATAATTAAAAAATAGTTGTAAACATTTTAATTTGATTACAAAAATAGTAATAACTTTTTCAGATTTAAATATCTTTTTTAAATATCTCAGTTGTGTGCTGCCGAGATACCATGCATAAAGATAAGAATTATCGCAATAGTACCCGCTCTAAAAACCATATTTATTTTAAATTATAAAGATAGAAATTTCAAACGAAAAAAAAAAAATTCTACTAAATCCCGAAGAGAGCTCGATTTATTTTTATTATTTTCGCAAGTCTCCCAAAAACTTGACCGTAGCAGTTTTTTCGAGACCGCTGGACCCCAACAGACTTTCAAGCGTTGAAGTTCATTTTCGAGATTAATCAGTTGCATGTAAATTATACGTTATTTATATTCAATCGGGCGTAAAAATGAAAGAACAATTTTTATGTGAAAATAATTAGTCGACTCACTTCGAGTCATGTTCCTGGTTTCTTGTATTAGTTGAAACCAGACGCCGACTTGGCAACAGGCCAATCGTTCCTCGCAACAGGTGTGTCTGTCTTCGACCATTTTGAAATGATTGATCGTGAGATTGTTTTTCACAGCCTGTTCCTGAAGCGAACGTGCCACGGTCGACCATGCGTTTTCCGCTATTATCGTGAATTTGTTCCAGCCGTAATGCAGCAACAATGCGATCACGGATTTTGTCACTTGGGTATCCGGTGGTTCCGTTCTCGCGAATGTCGGCACCTTCGAGGCCTTGTAGTCCGAGCATTTCTGCAATTAAAAAAAAAATCAACCATGATAAACGCTTTTCTTTTTCAGGGACTCAAGAATCTATGCAGAAAAAACGGAAGCCTTAAGATTATTCGCGTATTTGTCCGTTCGCCCGTCATTAATTACTGGAGATTTCGTCAGGAAGCTGGGAAACGACTCAAAATCTTAAAATTTGGCGCAGTGATACATATTTTTTAAGTCACAGATTAAGCGCGAGTTGACACTTAAAAATATTTACATGAGAATTAAAAAAAGGGTTAAATTAGGGCTTGTCGAAATTTTTTCCCGGAATCTTTTTTGATTCTGAGAAATATGCGAGAATAGAGCGTTCACACTTTCGATCTCCTCTCGTTTGCGAAACTACCGGGTCTGAAATTTTATAAAAAAATTAGGGAATATAACGCCTCGCTTGAAGTTTAGAGGAGAATTATAATTAAGTCCTAGGTCTTATAGAATTCTAGAGTTCAATATTTAAAAAATGGTACGGAAATGGTGTTTTATTCTTCGTTTTGCAAAGCATCAAGTCTGGAGAAGGTCCTCCTTTTTTTTTAAATTTGATTTGATTAAAATTTGTCGGTGATTAAGGAATGGAAATCCAACGATGCAAGTTGGAATTTCGATAAATATCCAAGAGTGCTTTTATTAATTTTTTTGTTTTTCGCGTCAATAAGATCGTAGAAGCGAAAAAAATTGAAAACAAAAATGAAAGACGCGATTACGGTGCCGGAAAATGGCGGTATAAACGAACGACTTGTACGACACGACGGTAACGGGTACACCGTGGCTCTTTTGCGTGGCCGTTACGTGGATAGAATTGTCGACACAAGCTCATTAACATATAAATTAACCGGGAAGAACGAGACAAGCCAGCTTGATCCATCGCCGTACAGCCGCACAGCCACCTTTCTGCATGTGGACGACACGCCCGGGTCCGCGATCGACGCTTGCTCTCTCATCGTCCATCGACGCAACATCCCTAATGCACGCTATTTAAGTATTTCACATCGATTGCGGCTCAATCTCGTTGAAAAGCTAAAACTAAATCTTCTTGCGGGATTTTCGAAGACTCTCGGATAGCCAACAGTTGAAAACGATGATTTTTTTTTGTGTGTGTGTAAGCGTGTTTGTATGTTTGTTTGTGCGTGTTTGTGTGTAAATTAATTTCAAGTTCGACTGTAGCCGGAGGGCTATTGGACCGTGGAGTCATCGAACCGGCTAGGAAGGAAATCGTGTGAGATTGCGAGATATCTAATGGGTTTCAAAATCGTTTGAATCATTAATGGAATTATGTAAAATCGATTTGCCATCGCATATTGGATGATTGATTAACGAATAGAATTTTGGGCGTTGATGAGAATTGAATTGTTGATTGATTGATTGATGGATTGATTTATTTATTCATTAATTCATTCATTTTACGCTGGCTCCTATTGAATATAAGACATTTTATTGGGAAAGTTGGATTTCGTGGATTTGAAGGAGCTTCGAGAGTATCAATTTTTCATGTTTCATGTGGCAGATAATTGGGCGAAGCTCCGGGACAATGCCAAGTGGATCAAGAGGACGCGTCACGAGTACGTCAACCTTAGCCAAAAGCTGCATAGCGCGCGAGGTATGGCTGACAATAATTTCACAACACAACAATATGTATTGTCACGATAGACATTCCATCCCTCTTGCTTCGACTCGCGAAGTTATTTTTACAGTCGAAGCTTGGAATAATACAATCAAGTGTCGTGGTCATAGATCAAATTTTTTTTCAATGTCACTACTGAGTTTTCAATGATCCACGGAACACATTATACATTTTGGCACACGGCATGTTAATTTTTACAAATAGAGATAATCGAATCGGTTGCATAGATTCTTTAATTCACTGTCAACCAGTTCGGATAAATATTCATAGAATCACATCAGTTATAACTGATCCAATTCTATAAATCTCTCTACAAGACTTTCAGACGAACTTTTCAATAAATTTATCTTTCGAATAAAGTAAGAAAAAAAATTTGATCATTTCAAAATTTCACATCTGTCTTCCTCCCTCGAGCAAATAGACATTTTAATCGTTTTTCTACGGGCTATCGCTAATTCTCGGCGCGAGTTTGATTTTCCCACGGTATAAAAATTTTTAGCCGAGAGGACCCAACGATGGACGTGGAAAAAGTCGTAACTGTCCGGCGAAGTTGGTCGTGGCTCGCCGTGCAGCCTCGCCGAGCGGCGATGAGTCTGGCCACCTCGGGGTTCGCCTCAACAAGGTGGGCTTTGGTCATTGCCGGCTAGCTACGGGCGCGTTATTCTTGGCCACAGTCGGCTATATTTAGACGAGACCACCTTGAGAGAGTGCTCGCAGGGCCGAAGGCGGTGCCCGCTCGAGTACCTGGTGGTTCACTCGTTTCTCGCGCTGTTCGTCTCTGGTGCCCGTGTGCTCTTCGGCAACTGTTCGCGCACTCGCGAGCGATATTCAAAATTTCGCCCGATGTCCCATGCACTTTCGATGACGAAAGCTTTCGGCGTGTGTCTTCGACATCCGTCTACTCATTCGCACGGATCGTCGAACATCCGGTGAAATAAGTCGAATCGGGCTCAACGCCAAGAAATCTGAACTCAGCGAAGACGAATTTTGCGACGATCGTTGTCGTGTATTTTGCAATATTGTGTGAGAATACGAAAACATAATTTTTATTATTTGTGAATTCGAATGTTACGACACTCGACGATCTTCGAGGCGAGAGATAGCGGGTGACAGAAATATTTACTTTCGACACAATAATTTATCATCACTTTTCGTAACACAAGATAAGATCGTTTGAATGAAAAATTTGAATTTGAAAAATAAAAATAAAAATAAAAATAATAATAATAATAATAATAATAATAATAATAATAATAATAATAATAATAATAATAATAATAATAATAATAATAATAATAATAATAATAATAATAATAATAATAATAATAATAATAATAATAATAATAATAATAATAATAATAATAATAATAATAATAATAATAATAATAATAATAATAATAATAATAATAATAATAATAATAATAATAATAATAATAATAATAATAATAATAATAATAATAATAATAATATTAATAATGATAATAATAATGATAATAATAATATCAACAATAACGCGATTGATCGAGCAATGAAATGTTAGAATCAATCAGTTCAATCGCAAGTCCGTTAGCCCGACGGTTGTAGAAAATGCTCAGGAACTCGCGCGAGGGCATGTAAGTGTCACGTGACATCTGCAGGTTGCGAATCTCTCAAGAACTCTGTACATGCTAATACCGCGACAGCTGGCATGCCACAGGCGCGTGCCAGTCACGTCAACTATCGTGCTTTTATTCGTTTGCGTATTGTGTATCCACAATGAGCCAAGACGATTGGATTCAACGTCGTCGTAATTACAATTTTTGTCGTTACAATCGATATTCCGAGAGAAATGTACAATCGAGCGATTGTAACGGTTTTCATCGTGGTTCGTACAAATTTCCGAACGTCTGATTCGTCGGCTCGATGAAGAACGCAACGGAAGAAACATTATTTAGAAGGGTTTTGAAACTCCGATCGAGCTTTTCAAGTGGTTGGATTGCGCGCTTGATCGATGATAACTTCCGACGGAGCGCGTTAAGTCGGCGCTGAATTCAAAATGGCAGTAGAGGCCAACGACGTCGTCCACTCGTTCATTTCTGCTCGCATCTGACTCTCGCACTTTTTAACGTCCTCCTCGCGGCGATCGTCAATTGTGTACTCCCACAAGATAACTTGCTCGGCCGTGCTTTATGGTCGTCCACGACGGCAGCTTTCGGCCTCCTCCATCTTCTCTCGTACGTGCGCGTCCCGGCCGAGCCGGGTCGGCCGCTATGGGCGCTGTTGCTTCTGCTGGTCAACACGAGTTCAATCGTAACACTGTTCTTCGGCGGTTGTTTCTCTACAGGTCATCCCAAAACCGATAGCCACCGACGTTATTCGCGTCACGATTTACCGAATTCTATCAATAACCTACAATTTTTCGGTCCTCGACGGACACGCGGGGTCCGGAAGACCCGACAATATTTCTGCGTTCGAATTTATGCAAGGATTCGGCAGAATTAATAGAAATAATCGAAGTTCTTTTTATATCTTGGTCGACTTTTTTTTCTAAAAATACTTTGGCGTTTTATACATTTAAAAATGACGAAAACATTAATTTAGAGCAAAACTTGGGGTCGTAATGACCCCCGTGACCATTACGAAATTCTGTCACAGTGTGACCGTTCAAGGTTAATTTGCGGTTATTTTATCGAAAAATTTATTACTCATCAAATAAACGATTCATACGTTTTACATTGGAACGCGAAATGTCAACGAGTCGGAATATTGATTATTAAATTCTCTCAATTGACGACTGTTTAATAAAACGTTATTGCCGCAACGCAAACGAACCGAATGTCAATTGTAATGTAGCACAATCTGATTTGTTGATTGAGAGTCGGTGAACCTCGAACTCATAATTTAATGAGCACGATTGTTATGATGAAATGCTATATCGTTCAATGGGTA
The DNA here is from genome assembly GCA_963971145.1 of Sussaba pulchella. Lineage (NCBI taxonomy): Eukaryota > Metazoa > Arthropoda > Insecta > Hymenoptera > Ichneumonidae > Sussaba > Sussaba pulchella. The sequence continues at coordinate 14,241,329 of OZ020168.1, forward strand.
CCAACAATCCATGCTCGTCGTATCGGAGTCAATAACCATCGTTGGGGCACGTAGCGAGCGATTCACAACGAACCGTTGGCGGTAAACAATTCCGTTTGAGAACACGTTTCGTCCACCTCGAAAACCCGATATGCGATTTCGCTCGAATTAATGATCTCATCCGGATTTAATTGGATTCAGGCTACGCACGATTGTGGCAAAAAATAGCTGAACTTCGTCTTGTTTGACGATCTTCAGCCATTTTAGAAAAATCATAAATCTCGTATTGCAGCTAATTAACCTTTCCACACTCGAGTTACATTTTTGAGCGTGAGAAATGCCTATAAGACTTCTCATCTCAGTAAAGTCAACCTTCTAGGAGTGACAACGAAATTTCCGACAATTTCAATGATTTTGATCGGCAATTCTTTCACAATCGATGTTTAAGGTTTCAGTCTGAATATGCGACCTGTTTGTAGGATACAAACGAAAAAGAAAGGAAAAAAAGACAAATTGGTTTCGGCTGTGAATTTACGTACAGGAAAATAATAATAGGTTAGACCGATCGTGAAACAAACCGATTAAATGATTAGCACTGGATATATAATCACGTGATATTTCGCGAGGGGTGTTACATTTTCCACTATTACGAGGTCGACTATTGAGAGATTTTACTGTAAAACATTTCACTTTTCTTTTTCTTTGGCGTGGTATTGTTATTTGCGATTATTGGGCCCTGCGGAATTGATTCCGAAATAGTATCCTGCCATGATCTCGTGACCGAAGAAATGGAAAACAAATAAGGTTCGACGTGTTTGCGAGTTGACAAATGGACGTACGTGATTCGACCAACGCCTTGCTTCTGGTATTCACAATTTTTTAATCATTCTCGTATGACACAAACGAAGAAACCATGAAGAACTTTCTAAATTGTACACACATTCATTGATTAACTGTAGACTGTCCAAATTAAGTTCTTTTCAGAGCTCTCGAATTTCTGGAACAAACCAGATTCTGTGATTTATAAGATATACTAATTTCAAAGATATGTACGTGTACATACACACACGTATATCGATTTTCCGGTAATCGCTGTTATCTGGAAAAGGTATTTGTGAACGAACGGAACGAGTCGTTCATCATAACGCGATAATTAACGTGGATAAGTATCTAGCGTGACTGCTGGCTTCAGAGCCGATGTGAACAGACGGTTTCAGATTCCATGTTTGCATGGGCGTTGACGTAACTCAGGACAAACATTGGATATCGATTGAAAAGCGAAATCGAAAGAAAGGAACCCGGAAAAAAATAAGAATGGAAATCCATTGCCAAATGCAGTAATAATCCATATGCGATCAAAATGGCGTTAAAACCAAGATTTTATAAAAATCGGTCATTTCAAATTATAACCAATGAAAAAATTACAAACATCAGAGGTAACGTTGAATTTAATTGAAAATAAGAGTAAGTTTAGAAAAAGAAAGGGAATCGATCGAACGAGCAATAGATACGGACAGAGAAAAAAAAGGAGAAGAGATTACAGCGACGAGAAGAGATCTCCGCAAATTAAAAATGGCATTTTCAAGCGCATAAACACCACAATTTGATGAAAATCGGTCATTTGAAGTTCCAATACATAAAATGTTACCAGCATCAGAGTTCAACGTGCAATTTAATTGATTCATCGTATGAAGGGAAATTTCGAGAGAGCCTGTATCGAGAATAAGAGTGTGAGTTGAAAAAAAGAAGGGGAAGTGAGCGACGGAGACGGAGCGACGAAGAAAAAAAAAAGGAGAAGAGATGATTGGTAAAAGAGGAGGAAGATGAGAAGTAGAACGGGAGATGAGGTGGCATCGTGGGGCGATGGAACGCGAGGGAGGGAACGCGGTTCGGAGAGCACACGAGTGCCGGCTTTCATTTATTCGTAAATCAACAGCAGACTATTTATAGAACGCGGACAAATAGCGATAGTCGCGGGGGCTACGTATATCCTTGAATAACGAAACCACCCAATAGAATAATGCACGCATACGCGCGCAAACGCACGTACGTACGCGTACGTACGCTCGCGCTGTGCTCGCCTCTGTTCAGACGGCGAATAACCAATATGACGTAGAATAAGTTTTAAGTACGTAGATGCGTCGACGATTCGTCACACGGACACGCACGCGCGTCCAGATTCTTTGCTTCCTCATCTTCGAATTTCATTATAGCAATGTCGCGTCTTGTAGTATCCGTACGGACTGGCAAATTATTTTTTTTTCTTTTTCAAATTCCTGAAGAGAATCGTGTAAGACCGATCAACGTCATCGTTTGTCATTATTTGTCAATGGACGTATAATTTGTGCATGTATTACCTTATGAATTGAATTGTTCGTCGTTGTTTTCAGACTGCTGCTGGCCTCATTTATTCAGTGGACGAACGCGAAAATACGGTGCACACGAATATAGATGGACGTGATAACGGAGTGAAGGGAATAAATTGTGCGTGATCGTTCTGGAACGATTCGATGAAGGATTATCGTTTCTAAAATATTTTATTGAGCAGAAATCGAAGAAAATCCGACTTATCTCGCGCTCGTTTTCGATCGACCGAAATTATTGAGGTAAAACGTATGGCACGAGGCATCTTGATCTTGGAAAAAAGTCGAAAAAACGTTTTGAAAAATTAGAATTAAATTAAATTCAATTAAAAAAAAAATTCTTTAAAAATAATAATAAAATAAAAAATAATAAAAACGCTGGCAACGCTGTTTATCGCGACGATTCCTCAGCAAGTGGTTTCACGCCGTTCATGGGAACGTGAAAGTGACCCTCCCGGGAACCACGGATCTGCGGTACTCGACGAGTAGCAACAGACCGAAATATCGTGGGCGTTACGAATACGCAACCACGTGGGAACTATCTGCGGGAGCAGCGGGAGTTTTATTACCTCAATCTCGATACCATTGGATTTTTCATCGAATGCTTCGAATTCGCAATAACCGAGTTATGTATTCCTCAAACGTACGCAATTATTTATTTTTCCGTGTGAAATGTAGCGAGAATTTCGTTGCTATCGATTTAATGGTATTGACGGGAATTCAAATTGACACGTTGTGTGCCATTTTTCAAGTATCTCGGTTTTATGGTTTTTGACACGTGTATAAGAATGTAAATGAAGAAACAATCATGAAAATAACAGCAATGAAAAAATAATCGTGTCAATAATAATAATTGATTTTATAGCAGTAGAATTGATAGTCTCGCAACATTTTTATCATGAAAATGATTTTTTTTCGATTCGATAATATTCGAAAAGGTTAACGACACCTGTTGGGCTTTTTTTGAGGAACTTCAAAGAGTACCCAGTATTTTTTTGAAATTAAAATAACGATTAGTGAACCCGTAACATACGTCTGAGCAACATAGGGGGTGTTCCACACCCCATGTGCGCAATACGTTATTTGCAGAGGTGCGCACAACAGAGGTTAACGTACTCTGTTACTGACTTTGTAGAAAGGGATTCAAGGTGAGCCAATTTTTCGTACGCATCAGATTCGTATTCGTCTCGGATGATTAACGCATACTCAGTGCAGTAGTGCAGATACGAAATCATCGAATAGCTAGTGGCTGATGCTATAGACACAACTGAGCGCGTCTTTTGCCCGCGAGAAACAACGAGCCGGGTAGCCACCTGGCGGCAATGGCCGAACTACCGAACGATTGGCGGTATTTTGCTCCGGGAAACGATCAACGGTTCGAACGCGACGTCTATCAATTTTATTTTGATTCAACCGGTTTGTAAATTCGCTATACGCAAGTACATCATGCAAGTACAAGTTTAATTATTCATATCGGAAATTTCGTGACTTGTCGAACTATTTGTTGTACACGTAAAAGATGAAATATTTCGTCAATTCAATACGATACAAAAAATCGTAACGAGGCGTGAGCACGCAGACGGATTACGTTGCAGATATAACAGCGGGAATTATTCACGCCTACTTACGCGTGAATACGAATAGCTGGATAGATCTGCATATGTATGTTTGAAGAAAAAAAGAAAAAGTAACATACGAATCTATGTTTAGATCGTGGATGGCGACGCAAGTATGAGTTGGCGTACATTACTACTCGTAGATATGTCTAAATTATAACCGGCTATTAATATACTCGGTCTCTTGTGCAAATGCTAATGCACGAATGCTGGTACGCCCTGATATATGTATGTATAGATGCTAAACAAATTCGTAAAATCTGCGCAGTTATCGATCGTTATAAAATGGACAAACGAATAATCTACATGTTCATAAAACTTTGTTTTCGTTCGGTCACCGATGCCTCGATGTAACAAATTTTGGATAAACCTATCAGAATAAATATATTCGTTTAATATCTGTAACCCGGGGCCTTCGGATGTGTTCCAGTGTTGTTTTATGAATCCAATACCGTTTGTGCCATTTTCGAAGACGAGGATGGATGCTCGCTCGATTTTGAATATCACTTTCAGCCAAATGTTCCGTCTCGGCCAACTCCACCAAGATTGTTGGATAGCGTTTCATGATCACTAATAAGAGACACCGGTTTCATATACATATCGAAGTATATATTGATATTAAAATCTACAAAATAAAATAAAATAAAATAATAATAATAATAATAATAATAATAATAATAATAATAATAATAATAATAATAATAATAATAATAATAATAATAATAATAATAATAATAATAATAATAATAATAATAATAATAATAATAATAATAATAATAATAATAATAATAATAATAATAATAATAATAATAATAATAATAATAATAATAATAATAATAATAATAATAATAATAATAATAATAATAATAATAATAATAATAATAATAATAATAATAATAATAATAATAATAATAATAATAATAATAATAATAATAATAATAATCCTTCAAATATAATAAATAAATGAACAAAAAATACACTTATTGGAAGCTGTATGATTGAGCTCCAAAAGAAAAAAAAAATTAATGGACCATTGCGTGAATCTATGCAAAAACTACCTTTAAAAAAATCGAACCACGTTGCTTCTGGATGTACGTGAAAAAAATTAATTCGAGCGATTATCGGAAATCACAACGAACGAATTGCGAATTAATCCATGCGGAGTGAGAAAATAGACGTACATATGTGTCGTTCTATGTACGGGAATGTATGTGTCGTATAATGTAGAAGCAACGGTCGAGCAGCAGGTTCCACCTTGCGTTTACTCCGCGGTTCCACTCATGACGGTCGCCTGGCAAGCAATAGCCGGAGCTAAATATAGCTGCGATAAACACGGGCAGCTTGCGTGCCGCTCCAACGCCGCATCATGATGTGGTTGCGGTATATATGAATTTATACATCCGTGTACATTTCTTTATATATTTTACATGTCTGGCCGTATGAGTGTGTTGGCACGTCTCGGAGTCTCGATACACATGCGTACACATGCAACGCATGGATATGACACTATCGAGTGCGTGTATCGATGCAAAAGTCTTGGGATAATTTCCGTTTTGATTTCACATAGTCTTGATGGAATAAATTTCGGAATTTTTAGTATGAAAATTATGAAAATTTGCTGAAACGTCGGGAAATGTTATTGAGATGGAAATGATGAAATGTCTATTTCGTGTGATTTTAGAGCTAAGTCGACTTGTAATGATTTCAGGAATCTAAACTTTGCTGTTGCACACCTCTGGAAAATCAAGTAACTGTGTGGCAAGTTCAAACGTCTGTTACGGGCACACTATTGGATATTTTAACTTCATGTGAACCAGTGGTCAAGAGCGTGTTGGGCACGCGAATGATAGGGTTCCGTAGCTATTCTCACTCATTTAAAAAAAGAGTGATGTTAAAATGATTCATAAACTATTTTTGCTACAGCATTCGGTATAATTCTTATTGAATGTACTAATTAAAAGGTACATTCTGGATTTTTTCCCGATTTTTTAACTTGACAGTTTAGAAATTAGAGGGGGAAGGTCACTCTGACGACGACTTTGAAAGCGAATATCTCGTGACGGAAGGGTTGAAATGAAAGGTCTAAAAAGAAAAATTGAAGATCGGATACCAAGGATGGTTAATTTCGGTCCATTACGAAATTAAAAAAAAAAAAAATTGAAAACAGTGTGACGAAAACGTCGAAGGAATAGAATTTTCCCCGTTGGGGGAACGGTGGGCGAGAGGTTTACATCGGCCGGTGTGAATGCCGCTACCAGTGCGAACGGTTGGATCGTGGTGGTAACCGGGGAGCACCTTACCGGACACCGTGGGATCTCTCGGGAGATCGGTCCGTACGGTCGGGAGGCTGCGCGCGAGCGCGTGATTGTCGGGGCTAAATATATCCGAGATAAACACCGCCAGTTAGCAAGAGCCTGAGCGGCGCCGTTATCCTCCAATCCTCGTCGGGAAAATAAGAAAAGTACGAGGGAAGGGAGAAAGCGGAAGGGGTTGGGCGAGTGAGGCAGCGAGTGAGAACGATCGGAGAAGAAAGGCGAAGGACGGAGAAGATAAGAACAAGAAGAAGAAGAAGAAGGAGAAGAAGAAGGAAAAAAAGTAACTAAAAGGACGGAAAAAGGAAAAGACAAAACCGGAAAAAAACCACGTAAGGATGACGCGAGGAGAGAGAAAGAAAAAGAGGGGGAGAGAGAGAGAGAGAAAGAGTAAAAGCGCCAGAGGTGGTCGACGCATAACCGCGCATCGGCACCGTGGGATTCTTCTCGATTCACATTCTCCCTATTGCACTGCAACATTTTAATTTTTTTTTTCCTCGTTGTTTCTTCATTGAGAAAGCTCTGGGATCATGGATATTTATTGCCGCGTGGAATGGCAAATGCATGAAATCCTCGCTTGTTTGTCCCTCATTTAACCGAAGAAATCTAAATTTATTTCGAATCGTTATGCAAGGCTGGGCAATTAAGAATGAAAATTGAGGGAAAATGGCGGGAGCGAAAATTGGAGACACCGTGGCAGTGAGATTTGTGGGCTTTTCGGTCACTAATATTGTGAATAGATTTGCAAAATGGAGACTCCATGTCAGCAAAAATTATTCTTATTGATACTTTCTTCTTACTACTATTTAGGTCATTTAAAGTTAATAATCATTATTTAAGTTACTTCTCTTCATATTGTTATTTAAATTTAATTCTATCCAAATTAATATTATTTTGTTCTTGTGCATTATTTATTTATTTTATGATTACTTCATTTTATTTATTATTCTTCATTATTATTTCATTAAATTCTGATATCTAGTTATTTACGATCGATTGATTCTTATTTTCAACTATAAATTTAATTGTCTCTATAAATAACAATGATACGATAACTGTACCAATCTGTAAAAATGTCCGACTGATTATTCCAAACGTCACAGATCTTTCAATCGTTTCTCTGAACAATAATTATTTTTAAAAAATTCAATCAATCGCCGTAAAACTTTTTGACGATTATTAAAGCGTGCGAAATCCATTTGGCTATCCGTACGAATCCAATTATAAAAAAATTCGAGATTCAACGGTATTTCCTATTTTCTCTAATTAGCAAAGCGAGCTTAGTTTATCGCCCGACCACCGACGAGGGTGAGAGACACGAAAAAAAAAAAAACAAAAAAAAAAAGACGGAGATTCGGCCAAAGCCGCAAACATCACGGGATTAATAACGAGCGGCCAGTTCTCCACGGTGGTCATATAATACGTGTGACATCGACGACGCAGATTAATCCGAAGCTCGGGCGCATCGTCTTCACGGTGGTTGCAATGAAATCGACTTCCCACAGCAAATATTACAGTTCGTGTTTCTCAAGCCTTCTATTTTTTTTAATTAAAAAGTTATTTTTTTTTCTCTTCAAATGTATACTCGGACTTCGTTCTATCCGACGCATGTTAATTCAATGATCAAACGGGTTCAGGCCAAAGTCTGGGAAATTTTTACTGTTTGAATTGAAGATATCCGTAGTCGTTTATCATTCGTCCGACAGCGCGAAGCCTAAAATGTTCTCGCTGATGTTTTTCGTACAAAATTTGAGTCGGTCTAAAAGTTTTCATATTTTTAGTTCCTATCTTTCGCTTTCTTCTGTTTTCACAAGCTCGGTCAATCTATAAATCTTATCTACTTTTATTTCCTCTTTAGATCGATTTTTCGCTCTATCGAAGCGGATGAAGCAAGTAAAAAAGTCAATTATATATCGATCCACAAAACCGTGTTGACATCTCAATTCTAAGTTCGTTTCTAGTGCTCTTTCTTTCGAGTCGTCTTGAGTGGAATTCAAAACGTCTCGGAGAAGTGATAAATTACATTATTCAACTCATCAAATCCAAGCCGCGCAGCACCGAAAACTCAATCTTGTTAGCCGTTTCCGCGACGGCTACGAGCATAAAAAAATAAATGAATAAAAAGTTACGCTCGACCTTACCCCAAACATATGTGTAAATAATTGCACTCGCTATTCTCAAATTGAATGAAAATTCAAATCGAAAAAATATCGACGCGATAACAAACACATTGTATTTCAATACAATTTCTGTAACGACAGCGAAATCGATTATTACAATGGAATTCGATTGGCCAACGTTTCATTGAATCTCGGAAATTTTTCCGTAAAAATAATGATTATTGACGTACGTTCGATCGAGCCGATCGTCACGTGTTGAAATTATGTACACGGTGACATTCAAAATTATCAGTTGGACGTTAAAATGCGCGCGAGAGGGGGAGAGGGTTTGAAGATCGCGACGACGAACGACTGGAACACAAAGACGTTTTCGGATCTGTTGAATTTTCGAACCGAATGAGGATCCAAGCGGGAAGATAAACTTCGCGGGCGCCACCACTCACGACGCAATGTTGCCCGACTATATTTAGAACGTGACATTAAGTTATTTAACGCCCGTGGGGCCCCGCTAGCAGCGACAAATTAAGGCGATTAGTCCGATGCGGCTCGTGACTCGTTAAAGCGAAACGCGCATTCGTGTTGCGAGACCGTAACGTGTCACTTGAAATCCCAAGTCGTACTGTATACTGGAGATATCCACTTTCCGATAAAATGCACTTTCGTGGAGTCACGATGCGCGTTTAAATGGGGTACGGATAAAAATAACAATTGTCAGGTGGTCCGGTGACTTGGCAGATTACCGGATATGGAAATTCGAGCAGCTACTCGTTATGTTAGGGTTGAGAAAAAAAAATTTAAATCGAAATAATCAATAATAAATAATAAATAATAGAAACTTCAGACGGACCACGTTTTCCTCTGTTTTCTGTTTTCGAACGGTTCGAAGAAATTATATCGTCGAGATTACTCGAACAGGTCGAGTTGTGAAGTTCGAAAAAGAATCATCATGCGACAGTCGATGGAACTTTTTGTCCCGCATCAAGATAAAGACGATGAGTACGCACTCGTTGATGATTATGCGATAAGTGTTCGGTTTTCCAGCTATCAATCTAGCCAGAATAATCGTCACCGTCCAATCGTACACAGCCCAGTTTGACGTACCACATATTGCTACTAGTACGTCGACGTGCTTTAATTTCGTCGGAGATGATGGACCAAAAAACTGTGCTGATCGTCAACGCAAAAAATAGCGAAAAAAATAAATGAATGAATGTGTTGCAATTCTATTTCCCGAGCTTACCAGAAATACATCTCCCTTGTTTATCGCTCATTAAACAAAAAAAAACGGTACTTATGCCAAATCATCAAACAAGCCTTGCAATTAAATAACAAGCAATACATAAAAGCAGCTGCAACGATTAGAAACAATATTTGCAACAGCACTATTGAGAATACATCTGCAAAACGCAGCATACGACGTACTCCAATTTTCGTAGGGAATCATGGACCAAACTGCGCTGATGGTCACCGCAAAATAGCAAAGAAAAAAAAGAAAACAAAATATTTCTTTCAATGTTGTATTTTCCGCGTTTACCGGAAGTATACGTTCATAGAAAAATAATTCAAGAAAATCGAAGAGTGTGAGAAGAATCGTCGAACGAAGGAAATCTAACGTCTCTGGGAATCTTGGCACGTTTAATTGGAAGTTTTTTATTTGCCGAATGAGAATGCGCGTGTTGTTGCTCACAAGTCGGGTGTTAATGCTACCCGTCCAATTGAGGCTTTAATGGGGACGCACTTTCGCTGAAACTGCGGTTGTGCGCGACACGCTCTGGGCATTGCGTGTCGGGATTCATGACGTCCTGTGGTTACTGCAACCTCGAAACAATATCTCGTTTTTGCACACACGATACACGCGTTCGTATTAAGTAAACTCCAGTTATTCAATGTGTCTTTTCATTATTCGTTACATCATGTTTGTCTTTCGCGCTGTCTGTGAAATTTTGAATTGAATTTCGATCAATTTTTCGACGGTTTAGCTTTAAAAAAAAAAAAAAAATGGGTGGTTCGAAAGTATGCGATTGACCGTCAATGGTCTCTCGGGGTCGAGAAGACCCCCCGCGATTTGCGTTCGCATATGTGTCGAGCTTACAAAAATAAATATGAATAATTCGAGATTTCGCCTCCTCACGAAGGAAGCTCTGTGACGGTCCAAAGATTTTTTACCGGGATTTTGACGTCAAAAGGTTTAAAAATTTTAAATAAATTAAATATTTCAAATTACGAAAAATTATCAATATTTTTTTGAAACAACTTTCTCGACATTCTTCAAAACATTTTCATCCAAATTGAAATTATAATATGAGGTTGAAAAAAACTCAATCCCTCCTAATTCACGAAAACTCGAAGAATACTTTGGAGTCGTTGTCATTCCAAAATAACGAAAACGTTAATTCGAAACGCGAATTTCAGTGCTTGGGGTCGAAACGACCCTCGTTCGACGGTTATGAAATTCCACCGTATTATGACGGTTGGGTGTTGATCGTCTCTCGAAATTTAAATGATTTTCCCCATACAATCTCGACGGATATTCGGCACGACGTCGAAGAAGTTCGTGGATCGAGATCACTCGTATTCGTGAGTTCAATGGTACGCGACGACGCTGTCGCCCACCGTACGATTCTCCACCACCGGTCCTTAAATAAATCGTAACGACCAGTAATCGCACGAAGCATTTATTTCGTTGTCGGTGCGTGTCACCCGTCGCTAGGACAAATCGACGCACAAACCCATCGTCAACAGCTACGAACGGGTCAAAAGCTACGACAGGGTCAACGTTTACTTCTCCATTTCATCTTCGAATTTTTTTGCATGCGTCTTGCATGAATTTGTTTTTTATTATTATCTTTTTAGTGAGATGAAACAATCGAAAATGAATTTGGACTGTTTGGTACTCGGGGTGAAGACAAGATGGCTGGACAGCAATTATCCTGATAACGGAAGAATGAAATTGTTCGAGTTGCAGAAGCAATACAGAAGAATCTATCGTAGCCAAATTATATGGGATGCATCTCGGCTAGGATTGATAATTCACGTGGCTCGACGTCATCGTGATAGGCTCTAGATTCAGGGACGTAGCGGCGAGAAACCCGCGCACGGATTTCATATTTATTTAGTTTGCAGTGTACGTGTTATTAACTTTGAGTGGCTTGTGCGATGTTTTCGGAAATCGATGAGATATAGTTGTGTTTTATTCCATGTGCGAATTTTTGAGTCTAGGTTAGAATCACAGTGATTGATGAAACATTAAAAATTATGTATACCGTAAGGCGGGGTTATTGTGGGATACGATAGATTTTTATGCCTAGAATTGTAATCATAAAATGTTAGTAGATATTATATATATGTTGTCGAAATATTGAGTAGTCGAGATTTCGAGGCCTACCCGATATAATAGAGTTGTAAAATTGTCGGAAGATGCAATAAGTATACACGAAATAAACAATCTACTTTAATTTGCGTCTCACTCGAATTATTACGAACTCAACATCATCGAGCCCCGCTGACTAATTTCGGTATGTTCCGTTAATTGAAATTTAAAAAAAATAAAAAATTAAAGAATGTTGATTAATGCTCCGAGTGAAAAAATCTCGGCACATATCCCGAGACCGTTGGTGAGTTATGTTGTAGATTTATTGGACAACTAGTACGTCGGATTTTTTTTTTCGATCATCATATCCGTATAATACGCGGTATGTCAATTGCTAGAAAAACAAAATACTCGTCTCTTCATTGACGTCGATGCGAAGTTTTTTTTCTTAACGGTCAGTAATTAAGATTTCGCCGATTTCTGGACAAGTGGTCAAGTATTTTCCATTAGAACCAATACATTTGGATTCAAATAAAAATATTTCAGTGTCTACGCCGTGATGTGTATTATGTATGGAATATACACATTTCGAGATGGACGCTGATATATTCTTATTTGAATCCGAATGGATTGAATTTCGTGGGAAATACCCACAAAGTTGGCAAACCGACGAAGTCTTCATTATCATACATATTCACAAAACTTAATATCAACGTCTCAGTATATATACATTAGGGTGACTTTCAAGGGGCGCAAAAGGGTCAAAGTATCTTGAGTTCAGGGATGGCGCCGAATTTTTTATGTTTTCACGGTTGAAATTTTCAAAAATTAGCACCACCCCTTAAAATCGTCCGTTCGGGCTTATCTTTTTCCATAATTCTACGGAAGCAAGATACTTTGAAATAACCAACAGCCACGAAAATCGGATTCCTTTTCCGATTTCTTCCCATAAAAAAAAATAAACAATAAAAGGACAGAGATAAATCATTATATTGCTACGATAATTATTTGATCATTCAATATAATCATATAAGCAAATAAAAACGTGAAAAACGCATCATTTCCGCTAGGCACGAGTGACCCATGGTTACGGACGAAGGATTGACCAGATTAGTGTACCGCGGGGTCGATTTCACCCCGACAAAAATTTCAAAGTTCCCGCAGTTCACTTGTTCATTGTAATTTTCATAACGAATAAATTCCGGAAACTTCATATTTCAAAATTTCATCGTAAAGTAGAAACCCTGAGCTGCATTCATGAATTATTCCAAATTCTTAGGATGATAATTTCTATTTTTTCAAAGCCTTCTATCAATTCGACCCGACGATACAATTTAAGGGTGCGAAAAACAACGATACACTCATCGGGTTAACTCCCACAAATCGGGTGAAAATGTGCACAAGATTCGGATGAAAATCACTTAGACCGAAGGAGGTAACCCAACCGATCGTACAAAGCTGGCTCAAAGCTTCGAGCTTCGGTTGGGCAACGAAACTTAGATTTGGTTGCACGCGGTAAGGAGTTAAAGCACGGGTGTGCGTGTTCGTACACGAATGCCGATGGCGTGTATTGCAGAGACAGCGTGGAGGCATCGAACAGTCAACGGTAGGTACTATAAATAGACCGCGAAGGTCAGGGGAACCAGCAGTTTTCATGCAAATCGACTCGTCGATAGAATAATATCGTCGTCCTTTAGCTGGACGAGCGAACCGTCTAAGTCCGGTTACTCAGCCACCGCGCTTGCCTCCGAGTCGTTAAATATTTCGAACATCCCGCGGATATTCAATTAAAAGTTCCGAGATTGCAATGTTTGGAGAAAAAAAATTTATAATTTCGAATGTTACTGATAATTTAATTTTGGAAAGGGATCTGAAACAGGTAGCAATATTTTCGTACGATGGTGTTGTTTTGAATTGGATTTAGCTCCACGATTTATTACTAGCACTCTCCGTTATTGCCTAGCACTTTATTTGTCCGAAATCGGGAAACAGCTTATCAATCCCGCACCGACTCGTAGAGGATTGAATCGTGATTGATATCAAACCAATTGATGTGCAATACCTCGTTGAATGATTTCGACAATTATTTGAAGGGTTGTTTCACATGAATATAAAACGATTAGTACAAAAATATTTCAAACGTTTCCTCAATAATTCGTTTTCCAATACCGTACATCCATAACATATGCAAAACAAAATATTTAATCCACAAATATCTTTCAAAACCCGACATATAATTATTTTACCAATATCCATTTATATAATTTATAACATGTAGATAAAGATTTTTATAAAAATAATTATACAGAACATTTTTAAACTCTTCGCGGTCTCTCTGCTACTCGGTTGCACTTATTTTTTTTTTGTTGTTTTTATCGATCGCCGATTAATGGCGTTACAACGAGTCCACCATTAATCTTGACTGGCTTACAAAGTTGCGGGGAACTGGTTCCACGCATGGCGTGGGCACCGCCTCGGCGTATCATTTATTCCCGGCAAGTTCGCGGGAGTAAGAGAGCAACGTAAGAACGATATACTTATACCGTGGGAGGTTTTCTCTCGTGATTCACCAACGATGCAACAGCACCGAGTTTCAATGGTGGCTGTGTATTTAACCCACGGTGCGGACTAAATTCGCGATTGACTCTCGGGTTTCATCCTTTGGTTGGATATGGCATGAATTACCCTTAATTTGTGGCATTTTTTTTTCCTACAGGAGGATATTTTCGGATGATTTCGTTGGAGATTTACGTACGAAGCATCTTGGACGAGTCTACATCGCATCTTTTTTTTTTTCTTACTTCTACTTTTATTAATTTATTCAAAATTATTTTTCAATCGAGTGATCGCACGATTGAATTTTTTTGACAAACAATTGTACGAAATATGAAGGAGTTACTCACATAGCTGATCATCGGTATGTTTCTGGACTGAGATACAATGGCTTCCACGTGGCACGAACCCTCGGGGCCGAAAAATGCAGCAACCCCGTCACAGATCATATCGATCATTGCTCTCGTGGTCTCCACGGTTTCGCCTCTCGTGTCGTTCCACCGCATTACCAACCTCACGTCTGGCAAGATGCTCGTGTCGCTATTAATCTAAAAATTGAATAATCGTTTACGATTAAACGTTTATAAAAATGCAAAATGTTATCGTAAAAATGGGGAAAAATGCATGAACGAAGCTCAGGGTTTCTACTTTACGATGAAATTTTGAAATATCAAGTTTCCGGATTTATTTATTATAAAAATAAAAATAAACGAATGAATTGCGGGAATGAATCATCAGTCGATAATATTTCTAAGATAATCATTACTCAACCCGTGAAAATCAAATTCCCACAATACATGCACAATACTGACGTAACTACGTTACCGATTCTGCATGACTTTCCCTTTGTTGCACCGACTACGTCCGGCTCGCACGAGCGGACATCACTACCGGTAGGTTGTTATGCAAATTCAAATTCCACCGCACAATAATTTCCGTTTTTTTTCGGATTCTCTTTGCCGCCCACCCCTCACTTATTTTCTCCCTGTATTCTCATCATCGTAACTCCTACTCATTGACTCGCTTTACGTTCTCTCGCGGTTCTCACTTTAGCCCGGGGTACGGAGCATTCGCTTTGGCGGTAGCTGGCCAAGCAGCTGTTATGTTCTCACCGAGCGCAACACGCAATTTACATTTCGCGGGGCTGGTGCTATGTTCCTCGTACGTTCTTCTACTCAATCACAAAGTAACTCGAAACTTCGTATCATTGATTACCGTTTTTTTCATATCCATGAATAATAATAATAATAATAATAATAATAATAATAATATAAAATAATAATTATAATAATAATAATTATAATTATTATTATTATTATTAGATAATATAATATAATAAAATATAATAAAATATAATAATAATAATATATATCATATATTATTATTATTATTGTTATAATAATAATAATAATAATAAATACGGAAATAATAATAATAATAATAATTATATATAATTATAATAATTATTATTCTATAATAATAATAATTATTATTATATAAAATAATAATAATAATATTATTATTATAATTATTATTAATATTAATTATTATTTATTATTATTATTATATAAAATAATAAGAATTATATGTAATTATAATTATTATTATTATATAAAATAATAATAATTATATGTAATTATAATAATTATTATTATATAAAATAATAATCATTATATATAATTATAATAATAATTATTATATAAAATAATAATATATTACAATTATAATTATTATTATTAGATATAATTATAATTATAATTATCATAATGATCATAGTAGCGTAATAAAATTCCTAACGTAAATGAATTAACTCCAAAACGGTTCATGCTATTTTTTAAATAACTATTTTCATAGCTTCATATAATAATAACTTCACAATATCCATAATTATACTCATCAATCTGTGCATTTCAATCTCCTTTTTCGATAAAACGTTTATTCCTTTTTTTTGTCGGAAGGTAACGGAAGAAAAAAAAAAGAAATCGAGACAATACGTTGGCCACCGTCGAAGGTACAGAAGAATTATAGTGCACGATCCAATAAATTTATAGCAGCCGGGATCAGGCTCAAATCGATAAGACGCGGTGCCTACCAAACTGCCTACGTGTATCCGCCTACTTGCCCTCCTCCCTTCCCCCGCCGCTCCATCGAAAACTCGCGGTTACATACCAATGGGCCAATATCGTGCTCACTATCCCAACACAACAATTTCCATCCTCCGTTCGACTCAGATGCTGTCACGGTTTTAAAAGGATCCAACGCGAGTCAAGTTAAGGGTCAATTGGGGTCTGGACTTTTCCCAAATCTCCGTTGATTACAGTTTCCTCGGAATCTTCAGCGATTCTTTATATTTCCCCTACGCTTCTGTGGACATATTTGATGAAACAAATGGAACAACTAACTTCGTTCTGTAACTCGCCCCGATTAACGTCTGCATGGCAAATCGCCTATTGCGTAAAAACATCGCACTGTGAATCATATTTCGTACAGTTTTTTGGCGAAATGATCTCTTTTCCAGAGATTATTTTCTTAAGTTTCAAAATTCCCGCGAGCCATGCTGCGACTAAGAGCGAGTTGACAGTGGATTATAAATCTTATTCAAATGATGATTTATAGAATACAGTTGCACTTATCTCAGCCGAATCTCTGGCATCCGTCATCCCACGACCTAGCGCAATGTGATTGTCCATCTTACCTAAGATTCAATCCCGTATAATTAAGGGGCAAGGAACCTCGATCTTCACTCTAAATAAAACCGGGGCCACCGAAGTTCTCGTTGCTTCATCACCCATCACCCACAAACCCTCTCCCATAAAATTCCACTACGATACATCCAACTGTATTCCTCAAATCCAAACGCCATCACAACGAACACAAACGTGAGAAGAATCCGTGAAAAACGTGAGAAATTCGTTGTCTCACAAAAGTTTATCCTCGTTAAGTTCGAAGGTAAAAGTAAAAAAAAAAAAAAAAAAAATGGAAACTCGGTAAGTACACAAAAATAAATCGTGGCTTTTCGTCTCGTTCGCGAGTACAAAGTTCGAAGCACGGATAATAGCACTGTACGAATATGCGGTGAGCGGTAAATAAAAACATTGCCGTAAACGGCCTTTGGGGCTTGCGTGCGACTCCGCTCTCTGCACCTATCGAATAAATTAACATAAGCTATTCACGGGCCGTATGTAATACCGGATTCTTGGGACTGGTGCCGCCGCCATTGGGCCCGCCGGAGAGTCAGCGCGTTCCGTGGTCTCGACCGATTTCTTCTCACGCTCGCGAGAGAGGTTTTCGGGCGTGGACGCGGCCGAAACGTCGAGAGCCCTACGAAAGGTACAGCGACGAGCCGCGAGGCTCGGACCGATCGACGGATCCGAACGCGATTGGAGAAACGGATATACACAGATGGATATTGAATAATCACGATTGCGGAGACACTGCGAAATCTGGACGGAATGTGCGTTTCGATGAGGGAATTAATCCGACACGGGTCTTCCTATTTTTTTCTGTCTTCGAGGCAGTTTTCTCATGTGTTTGGTGGAGGAAACATTTTTTTCCATTGGTGTTTTTATCGTTTTGGGGTCTTGAGAATGTGTCTTGAGAATTTTTAAGTGATTTCCGTAAAAAATAGCCGAACCGGGAAGGTTCAACGCGTGCGATTATGAAGAGCGCGTCGACCGGCGTGAGAAGGTTGAACGGGTTTTTCTGAAAATGAGATTTTTCATATCGGGCGAGTATTTTTTGCAAAAACTAGTGGGCAGATCGATTTGTAATTTTGCATGCATGTGGAGCACATGTCGGGCTATCGTTTGACCTTTTTTTTTTTTTTTTTTTTTTAAATGTTTCTCGGCGCGATGAGTGCCAAGAACGTTGTGAGTTAATAAGAAAGGAATCATCGATGAAAGACGATCGCGGAGCAATGCTTCGGATGTTTAATCATAGTCTTCGGGACAAAGCGCGGATCTCGCTTTGTACTCTTGATTGCAAATGGAAGCAGCAGTCAAAGCAGTGGATAATGTCTCGAGAAAGGGCAACGATAATGGCGGAGATTGCTTTGTACGTTGGAAAGGTGATGGTCACGGTTGTCTTTTTTTTCTGGATTCCCAAGAAGTCAACTCTGATCGATCACTTGGGGAAGGGTCAAACAATGGCACGAGTTCACTATGCAACATCGTGTCGCACGTTTGAGAGGAAAAATAAAGAAAAAACTAGAGGAACAATGGTTAGTAGGGTAGGTCTCGAAATCCCGAATCTCATTCGGCCGAAAACCATCTTCACGCGGTACACGAGCTACGCCACTATATCTATATATACGTTTTCGGCTGAATGAGATTCGGGATTTCGAGACCTACCCGGTTAGTAGTGTCCATGGTTAGTAGTACCCATGGTTAGTAGTGTCCATGGTTAGAAGTACCCATGGCTAGTAGTAACCATGGTTAGTTGTGCCCATGATTAGTACCTATGGCTAGTAATGTCCATAGCTATTCAAATTTATTTCGTGTGTCACCCTTTACGAGCCCCACAACTAACTTTCCGGTTACCAGAGTAATGTTAGGTAGGTCTCGAAGTTCATACTCTCATTAGCCCGAAAACGTACATAGAGATATAGTTTTGAACGGAAATAACCATCTTCACGCGGTACAACGAGCTACGCCACTGTATCTGTATATACGTTTTCGGACGAGCTAGCAGTATGAAGTTCGAGACCTACCCTAATGTTTATAAAACCAGAGTTAGTACAATGGGACCTCTCGAATCGAAACGCGAGGAGAAGAACCATGTACCCCACTCCTACATTTCTCCGTCAGCCGTGATGGTATAAACGAACGGGAGACAAAAGTCAGTTCCGTGCGAAAATCCCCGACTGTTTTTCATTAAACTTTGACGTTTCCCTTGTAAAACATTGTAGGCTTGGGACATTTCGAGATACGGCACTGCCAGTAGGCGTGGTTCAGACTTTTTTTGTAACCCCTGCAATCGGATTAGGTCACCCGATCTGTTCCGATTAGAGAAGTTCTGCTGTATCACGAGTTAACATGGCACTATCACACCAAGCACACAGAACGAGAGAAAACATGGCGGCGCGTCAAATCGGTATCAAAAACACATACACGGCTAATAAGGTGTTGCAGTCATTGAACCACGTTGCAGTCGCGTTGAAAACCAAGGAAATTCGTTTTCGTTCATTCGTTTTTTGTGATTTGCTTTGAATAAAGACACCCTTCGAGAAGTCGCGATATGCGCATGTCTGATAACTCCCACGTACTCCCCTCACCGTGGCTATGAATAGTCAACTCGAGAGTTAGTTCGAACGTGTTTTTAAATGCCGCAAGCTAAGTCATCGCGAAATTTCTGAAAGCCTCGAGTTAAGCTCGAGTTAACTCGAATAAGGTTTGAAAACGCAGGCCTGTTAAAACGCTGCAATATTTCCTTGGTCTATCAACGATTTGCGATTGGATTGGCAGCGTTCCATCGCTCGCCGATTCAACGCTATCTCAGGTGCATTTTTCCGACACTTGTCATCGTAAACACGACGCGTTCGTATCTAAATCTGCGATAAATTTACGACTCCTCGAGAATCGAACGAATCAGCCCGAACACAAATGACGGAGAAAAGTCCGATGTGTCTCTCAAAACGCAAAATTCCGCCCTCGGAGGGCCAGCCAAAGGTTAAAAACTAAGAAGACCCTTTTAGAATGGAAGATTATGATAAACCAGACATCGTTCTCCATCTCTTTGTATCTCACCTCGTCAAGTGCCATCGTGAGCGCGCCAGATATGGCGAGACCTTGTCTATCCTTGAGTCCGCCCTTGATGGCGGTTAGGTAACCTATCGTGAGGTTTCTCGGGTCTTTCCTGTGTGCCGACAACGAGCCGAATGCCGGTGCGACGGGCGACGAGGATGGTGAAGAGGAAGAAACGGAAATCGATGAGGATGAGGATGTTAAGGAAGAATCGGAAGAGATCGGCGATGAGGCAAGAAAGTTGCGATGATGTCGTTGATTCGTGGGATTGCCAAGGACGTTGGAAAGACCGATCGGCATGTTGGCGGATGAGTGAACGAGGGCAAGACAGGGCCCGGTGCCGAGCAACACCAGTACAAGAATTGCCGAAGTACTCGGAAACCGTTGTTGCCGTTGCCGTTGTTGTTGTCGTTGTTGTTGCCTTTGCCGTTGCCGTTGCCGTGAAGACGGCCGAGTGGAGTGCCGTTGTCGTGGTGGCGGTTGGCAACGGGGAGGCCTGCGGCGGCTCGGTGATGGCGAGCCGGGGCGCATGGCCGGGGCCGCCACCGGTCAGCGCCTCCCTCTTGCTCACCTATTAACAAAACAACAAACTCAATTACCACATCACGATTTACAGTGCAGTCGAAACGTCGAAGGTCGAGCGTTTGGAGATGATGACGAAGCTGGGACTCCAGCAAGGTCTTATGGATTTCGACCTTGTGAGGGCGAAAATCAGTGATTTGAAGTTTTGGGGGTGTGGGGGTTTTAAAGATCGCTGGTTTAAGGGTTGAAAGCGCGATAACTTGAGGGAAGGGGGGTGGGTGGGAAAAATGTTCGGACAAATGATGTGAGAAGGAAATATGAGGTTGTTTTGCTTTTTTTTTTGTTGTAGAATCAATAACGACTTGGGAATATTGATAATCGTGATCGCGAGAGTGGTATGTATAAGACTGGAGTCTTTGGTTCGACTCATCTCAAAAGTTTCCACTTTCGACTTTTTGTCTGGGTTCATCGAACTGGACTCATCTGGATTTCTACGTTACGGATAACGGAATGAAACAACTTTCTTTATCTGGTATTAAGGTTATTTCTCTGAAATAATCAAAAGATGACCAACGAGATGAAAATTATCTAGAAATTAATGTTGCGTGGAATGTTTTCTTCTTGTACTTTATTTTAACGGCATGTATTGATACTTCGGCAATATTATTCTCACTCACAATAAAATGAATTGGATGATAAATAATATTTATCATCATATCATATTCTACAGAAAAGCTAAGTTCAACCGAGATCGTTAGATCCGCGGCCGTCGTGCGGCTTCGGCAGTCCCCTGAGTTAGGCAACATTTCTTGCAGCCATTACTTAGATGGGTAACCGCTTAGCCGTGAACCGGCTGGCGCAACGACCGATAAGTGGGAAGCTCGTTTTTCTGAGGCCATCGTGTTTGCATCGAAGTTAACTACTCCCGTGCATACTTCGAGGAATCGTAAGAATAAAGGGACGTCTGTAATCTACACGGGTTTCCCGCACTTTCCCCGTACACGCGGCAAATGCGGTACAACGAGAGATGAGTCGGTTGCGGACGTACGCGAAATTAGGTTAGATCAGCGATGCGCGGGCATGCGGCGATGAGATGGAAATAGAGGAGTGGAAAGTTGGGAAAGCTGGTAAAAAACCTGGATAGAGTATGCGAAAGGCAATGAATAATAAATACAACAAAAAATTGAATTTTATGATATATTTTCGTTACCGTCGTTGTTGGTATTGTTTTTATTGTATTATTGCTCTTTGATCGCGCGAAAGTATAAAATTGACGCAATAATTAACGCAAGCTGTCAATTGCAATTCAATCGAATAGTTTGTTAATTAAATTTGGAAGAGTCGAAACCGATCAACGATTAGATACATGTATGTCGCGACCGTAGATTGGGCAAAAACCGAATCGAGCGATAAAATTGTTATTTCGCGGGGTTACAAACCATGTCTCCTTTCCCCTCCGCCGGAAGTCCTTTCTCTTCCGGTGCGTATGTTATCAGTGAAGCCTTTATCGACTCTATCGTTCGACGTAATGATCCTGCATGAGGGCGCGGGGGAAGAAATAATAGGCAAATTAACCAATGCTAATTTACTTACTGAATTATTTATCGTCAGGTTGGAATATCGAACGATATCAAGAGTAACAAACGAGGGATATCCACACAATGAAGGGGAAAAAAGTACTGTAATGGAAAAACTTGGCGAATCGGGTGGAGGCAAAGAGTAAATTCGTTCCCGACTAAAGTACCGTTGAGCAATTAGATTCGTAATTAGGACGGTAACCGCGTAACAGGCTCGACGTTTCGTAGTCACGCCCTTATTTGCTGAGCGAGCGGAGATACGCCAGGTCTTTAACTCTATATACCACAACCGCGTATTATCTAATGGTATATAAGGTTTCGTCAACGAAAAACGTTTTGGCCAACGTCCCGCGAACCAATTTGTCATGTTCGTATTTTCACAACGCATGATCCGCATTCGGCGAAGAACCGTCGGTTCCATCTTAATTTTATGATCTATATTTATCCGAGAATTTTCATGTTTTCATGACTATCGAGGTGGGAGGAAAAAACATTTGCGTTTCGATTCAGTCAAAAATAATTGAATATATGGTGTCATTGGACGAATGTATGAATCAATATACGATGGGTCGTATAATAATGATATGTTATTTACTTTTTGAGCTTCCCTTGATTTATTAGGTTATTAGAGCGCGTTAAGGGTAAAATCTGTGTAAATTGTAGTCCCGAATGCCTCTGAATTTTCCAATAGAAACCAAGTTTCCGATTAGGTTCCAAGTTGTAACTTCTATCAAAATGCCATAGAGTTCCTATAGTCAACAAAAATCCAGTCACGAAGAATTCTAAATCAACGAAATAACGTCGGAAATGCATACGATAAATACAACAAAACGAAAAAAAAAAAGTTTCATACATCGTTGAATAAGCAGTGGAATTTGAAACCAGCGATTGACGATACTTCGTGACTGCTCGAAGCTCGAATTCGTCGGCAAACCGATAATCAAAAGTACAAACTTCATGGGGTAGAATTCGCCAACGACGCACGGCTGTGTGACGTATACGAAGATTTTTCAAAGCAACATGTATATCGTGCCCGTACGCACGTATGCGTACTTTGATAACGTTTGCGTTACCATTGGTCCAACATCGACGACAATTTCCCCTGCCGTTCGTCATTCACGATCTCTCGAGAGAATTACACGGCGCGTTATCAGCGCCACCGTGCGGTTCACCGCTCGTACCGACGATCCGCCAAACATGTTTATTCAGCTCGTTCACTCACGAGCCGTGGAAAATAATGAATGCTAACCGATCGAAACAATATTACGAATAACACGGAATACAGATAGGCGGAGGGCGGGAACGATCGAACAGCTGAGGTATCCGACAACTGTCGTCGGGATCAACGGAAATGCCTCAAGGTGATACTAAAAACGGCATTTATCGTGGGATTCGAATCGGGTATGTACGCGCCACCCACGGTCGCGTTTTAACGTATCTTCGTAAATCTCAATATTGACACGAGAATGATAAAAAATGGTTTTTTAATAGAAATGAAAAAAAAAAATGTGCGAGGCGACGGGCCTCAACGTTTTTATTATTATTTTTATTTCTGAATGAATACACGATTATGCAATTATTTTTATGGCTGAAGAGTTGCACGAAAAATGGGGGACCCGTGGTTTTATAGAGATTTGGATATTTACACGAATATTGCATTTTAAAAACAGTGTTTCAGTGTATTACATTTTTGTTCGCAAAGTTCGTTTTTTTTTTTTTCAATTGTAAACAATTTTTATTTTATTGTATTGAATTTGTTTCATTGGCGTGCACCGAATTTGAAGGAAAATTCTGTCGTCGTAGAGTCCGTAAGCTAGCTAAATTCTAGAGTTTCTAGCAAATTCGATGTGAAAAATTGGGTGGGGTTGCGTCATTTTTCCATGAAATTTGGGCGCTATAGATCAAAATTATTATTATAGGAAGAACAGCACAACTGGTGCCTTGATATGCGGAATTACTGTTGAGTATAGATCGAGCAGTTGATACGTTATGCGTGTTCGAATTTGACGAATCAGCCACACACACAAACACATCAAAGAGGAGTTATTACTATTCGATTTTTCGACAGCTGCAAAATTCTCCTGTGTAGACAAATCTCAACAATCACCAAAAAAGTTAAAACCTAACGCATTATTGTCGATGATCCAAAATAATCATGAATGCATGAATAGAAAATTTTATATAATAATAATAATAATAATAATAATAATAATAATAATAATAATAATAATAATAATAATAATAATTATTATTATTATTATTATTATTATTATTATTATAGAATATAGAATCAGAGAAATAATAATTACTATTATTATCATTGATGATAATGAATGCTTAACTAATTTGAGCTTCGCAGATTTTCTGGAGTTAGAAATATTTTTGACGCTTCCGACACGACTCACAATTTTAGCCAAGCAAATATTTTCGGCATATCCAAACGTGCGATGACCCACTCAGAGTGAAATGTATAGCACAGACGAGAACTTCATATTGACGTTTGTTAGATTTTATAGGGTACTATCGCAAATGCAGCAGCCTCTCACATAAGATACATGAGATGCGATGAACAGAGCGACTCTCGTATTTTGTTACTCGACACCGCGCTTATCAAAATTATGCTACGACGACTGCAAGGTAGGATGTCAATGGTACACGTTTCATACGCACTGGTTTGAAAATAAAAGAATATATATAAACATCTTGTCGTTAGCACGATCATTTGATACTAGATGACCTTTGAATCCTCCTTTGTACGTACAACGAAGAAAAAAAATGAAACGAAAATTGGAAATAACACGGAATCTATTCTTAGTTTATTAATTCAGTGCATTAGATTCACCTAATGACGATAAATAATAATAATGAGTAGTTATATGAAGATTATTGAAAATATTAGTAAATTAATAAATTAATAATAATAAAAATAATAATAATAATAATAATAATAATAATAATAATAATAATAATAATAATAATAATAATAATAATAATAATAATAATAATAATAATAATAATAATAATAATAATAATAATAATAATAATAATAATAATAATAATAATAATAATAATAATAATAATAATAATAATAATAACAATAATAATAATAATAATAATAATAATAATAATAATAATAAATAATCTTTCGTTTTAATTTAATGACGGAGGACCTTAAATTTTTCGCCAAACGGTCAATAAAGCAACTAAAGTTGAAAAGTAACTCATTCGCAGCCTTCGCGTTATTTTCGCTGGTCATCCACAAAGCATTCACACAAAGAAGCCCTCATTTATCACCGAGCTTTCTCATAAAAACGTGCAAGAATCCACTAAGCAACATTTTACACTCCATCCTGTTACAATAATGCAGATCGAATGATAGCACAGAAAAAGAGAAAAAAAATAAATATACGCTCATCATACAGCGAGACGTAATAAATTCAATCATTGCGATATTGGGTCGTAGCTGTGGGGAAATTCAAAACAAATGCAAAAAAAAAAAAAACGGTCAATTACCGCTTCGGACCGATTAAAGACTGAACACTCACAAGCGTTTCTCGGAGTCTCTTCGGTGTCGCCGCAAATTTTACTGCATAATACGAAACGTGGGCGAGACTCTTTTGCGCTCTCGAGCTGCATTGCGGTCTCGCGACGGACGCGCGAAACGAGATAACGCGTTAAAATAGTACACGAGTGATAACGCGTTTTTATTATAATATCGAAAACGTGGCATGAACCGAGCGTGTGCGGCACAACCAATCGTTCGCAGAAGAAAATTTGAGATTCCTTTCTTGAATATTTCGCTGGATTCGACTCGTGTTTCTTCGGTACTTTGTGAGGATTTTTTTTCTCCGGAGAAAAATTTTTTATAAGTACTGTTCGCACGGTAAGTATGTTGTGTGTCCATTAGGGTGTATGAAAACAAAATTATTTTGTAACGGGCTACTCCGAAAATAGTTAGGTTAGATAGAAAAAAAATGATAACAAAAGACGAGCATTTTGGTTGAAGACAAGAATGATGCGTGGTGATATTTTCTTGAATACGTCATACCTGAACAACATCGCGGAATTGCTTTGGCGGGGAGATCGGTGGAATCGTTGAATGGCTATTTCACAAACATTCCGGCCACAATCGTGATCACTCTGCAAATCTCCTGTAGCCTGAACGTCTGACGGCCACCTGTAATCATTATAAAATAAATTGATGAGATAATCACCTGAATGAAAGCAAAAGTTGAATCGTCAAAGTGCAATTGTGGGAATTGAAACAATTTGTTGAATTGGTTCTCAATCGTAGCGCGAATCATCTTGAATTTTACAAACCAATGATATTGATCGAAGCATGAAATTCGAATGTATTTACGTAGAAAGATATCCTGAATAACGTCGTATCAATATTTTTTGCAGGCTATATGGGGGATAAGCATGGGCGTTGTCCGTGTTCTTATGTGTTTATTTATATAATTCTACTGTTGAATCAAATGAATATTGCAGCAATATATTGATTGGTCCTCAAACTAGGATAGTTGATAGGATTTTATGAATTTTGTGGAATTCTTCGGAACACTGCAGAGTACTTTTTAAGGCGCCAGGCACGCTTGACCCATGGGCACAGAAATAAGAAGTCGGAAATAATATTACAGACTAAGGATCAACTTGACCTAATTTGAAAATTCGATGTGCATCCTCAATTTACCCTCTTTCCGAGTCGTAAAATTCCTCATTAAAAAAAAAAAAAAAAACCGCTAACCAATACTCAAATAGAATCTCCGACGTTATACATCGATGCATCGGACGTTACGGAGTATTTTACGTTTACGGTATAGCTTGGGTTATTTGGTTCTTTTTGTGACGACCACAGTGGACGGACAAAGAAATACGTAAGAATGGAAATAAACCGAAGGGTCCGAAGGTAGTCCGGCGGTTGTTTGCGTTGTGACCACAACGCGGGCTATTCACGTCCCGTATGAAGATTGTAGATATATATACGTGCGCCGATTCTTGGATCTTCGGTTCCCTAACTTTACTTGTTCCTTCGGTTTGCTCCGTAGCGTCGATCTTCCGAACGATTGCACTACCGATCTCACCGTCGAACAATTTGCATCGGAACTCCTATATACAGTCTTTTCCGATTTTTCGTTCAGACCCGTGGATTTAATTAATTTCTAAGATTATTCCTCTATTTTCGTGCGAAAATACGCAAATTTACGTAGATGTATTTCATGAAAGGTTTCATCGAGCAACAATGATACTATTTATTGATAGTTATTATTATTATTATTATTTTTATTATTATTATTATTATTATTCTTCTTCTTCTTATTATTATTATTATTATTTTTATTATTATTATTATTATTATTATTTTTATTATTATTATTATTATTATTATTATTATTATTATTATTATTATTATTATTATTATTATTATTATTATTATTATTATTATTATTATTATTATTATTATTATTATTATTATTATTATTATTATTATTATTATTATTATTATTATTATTATTATTATTATTATTATTATTATTATTATTATTATTATTATTATTATTATTATTATTATTATTATTATTATTATTATCATTTTTATTATTATTATTATTATTATTATTATTATTATTATTATTATTATTATTATTATTATCATTTTTATTATTATTATTATTATTATTATTATTATCATTATATTACAAATACTGAGATTCACGTAGTTATTTGCACGTTCGCATTCTCATCCGATGCTATTACAGCGTTGAAAAATGTTACGAGAGTTACAGAGCATTGGCATGAGAGTGTAACTTCCATCATCACCAGCAGCAAATGTTTTTCTCGTACACTATCGCGCAATAAAGTGAACTCGCTCTAGCGGGCGCATTATCAACGATAATTGGTGAAGCCAGACTGCCGTGCGATAAGGGCGTTTACCCGTACGGAATCTCAACGAGGCTTCGTTCAATCGTTCCGTACCAATCGGTGTACCACTACATACCAGCGACGAACTTTGCGACACTGCACGATGCATGATTTTTCATCGCAACGCCAACATTTTCATACGTCGACTTGGCGGGTGCGCGAAAAGATGAATTGAGGGAAAATTCTGGTGTGAAAAAGTCCCGACGACCTAATTCATCTCTCATATGATTTCCTCAAAATTCAAAGATTCATCTTCAAAAGATAAATATGATCGTCGCGGCGTCGGCAAAATTTCGTTACCGACGTATTCAATAACAAGACGAAAATATTAATATTTACATACACGAAAACAATTTTTTCTTTTTCTATTTTTTTTACACGACTTTTCTCGACAGTGACGATGAACGACAGTCTCAATATTTCACTACTTCGAAGTCTTCCAGTCCGAAGATGTTGGTCTCATTCCAAGCATAACAATCTTAAACGTCTGAAGTTACTCCCATCGATTTTCCGGTTGATCAAGAAAGATAAATAAATTTCGTTTCACTTCGAATATTATTTGTATATTCGCGAATATTCGTGCCAATATTCCCGGCAAGTGTAAAAAATATTTACCTCTCCGGCACAAAATGTCTGACATCTCATTAATTAGAAATAAAATTTGCCAATAACAATACGACGTTCTCACTACATCGTCAACCATAAATAATAAAAATCCAATGTCTTGCAAAGATTTATCAATAGAGAAAAAAAAATGTTGGTATTCAGTACATGCAAAAGCATTTAGTCATTTCCCGAAGTTAAGCGTTTTTCAATCCGTTACAGCGACAATCGTCGCATCCGGATATTATTTGCTTCATTAGGACTTCCATTAATTTGCATTAATTATACTTTCTCGAAAATTAAATGCTAAAATCTTTATCCTTAGATCTGCACGAACGTTCGCATGGAATATATCGTTACGTCACGCTACTATTCGAGATCCGTGCGGTCATCAGCAATGCGGATAGCGTTAATTAATAATTCTAATTAGGGAGAAAATACCCCCAACTCATATTGGGAAACAAATATTCAAAATCACCATCCAACATTTTATTTGCCTAACCATAATGCAATTAAAAATTGTCGCGAGTTCGAACTCGCGACAACGGTTCGGAAAAGAATTTTTCCCTCGATCAACCCTCAACCGTTAGTCCTTCATTATTAATCTGCATTAAAAATAGCATTTTAATACCAAGACAGTTAAATTAAAAATGTCTACAGTCGCTTAAATTATTCAGTAAAATAATAAAAATGTTAATTGGACGTTACTTTGCCGTTTTTTTTCTAAATTTCATGCATTTGTGCGGTTTGCGTATCGAGTGATTCCAGTCGAGACGAATTGAAAATAAAGTAGCGATTTAGGTCGGTAGCCGAGATGAAGTTTCGTATTTATTGTTTTTGTAAACGATGAAGCGTCACGTGTTCACGACCGGCCATCAGGGATCACCGGACTCATTCGTTTAATGAACATGCAAATGGCCCTTTGCCCGCCAACTCATCCTTCTTACCCCCCGCCGCCCTCGTCGATCGAGCAACGCCGGCTAGTACGACCCTCTCCCGTCGACCTCAGCGCCGCATGCAGTCTTTTTCATTCCATCACGATCTCGCGCTTATCCAACCGGAGCCCGGCGGTACTCCTCTTCTGCTCCAAATCCTATTCACGTTGTACTCCGTCAACGGGATCACGTAGTAACATTGCGATTTATCTCACTCTCTCTCTCTCTCTCTCTCTCTCTTGCTCTCTTCCTTCCTCTCCCTCTCTCTTTCTCTCTCTCTCTCTCTTCCTCTCTCTCTTCGTTCCTCTCTCTCTCTTTCTTCCTCTCTCTCGCTCTCTTTCTCTCTTCTCTCCCTCTCTCTCTTTTCGTTCCTCTCTCTCTCTCTTTCTCTTCCTTCCTTCTCTCTCTCTCTCTCTTTCTCTTCCTTCCTTCCTTCCTTCCTTCTCTCTCTCTCTTTCTCTTCCTTCCTCTCCCTCTCTCTTCGTTTCTCTCTCTCTCTCTCCCTCTGTCTTCTTCTCTCTCTCTCTTTCTTCCTCTCTCTCCTCTCTTTCTCTCTTCTCTCTCTCTCTTTTTTTGGTCTTTATCTTTCGCGCTCAAATTCTCGGACTCACTTCAATATCCCCGCTCGAACATCTATCCGCATATCGAGCTCGAAAATCAATACGAAAAAAACCGGTCAAGAGCGTGTTAGACACGCACGTGACAGGTTTTGGCGAGCTATTTTTATAAGATCCTGTAATAGCTATTTTACCTCGATAATTGTGTTTGTTTTCGAAAGAGAATTGATTCTACATTTTTCATAAACGATTTCTCTGTGTACAAACTAAATGCTGATGTGATGTACCAATTAAATGCAACGATGTGGATTATTTTCAGATTTTTTGTATCGATGGTTTAGATATTAGGGGGGAAGGGCCCCCTGATAACAGCTTTAGAAGGGAATACTTCGCGACGGACGGGTTCAAATGAAATGGTCCTAAACCTTTATTTGTTGCATTTTAGAAGACATATACAAAACATCCTTACGTGATGGGATGAGTAAAAAAAATAGCGAGTACACTTTTCAGTCTGCGGGAGGAGGTTCAACATGCTTTTTTCTTCTTAGATCTTGTGATTTCTGTTGTTGGGTCATCAATCTACGCCTGCAGGCCGAATTTCATCTCAATTGGTGAATCAATGGGGAAATGGGAGGACTGTGACATACAGACGGACGGACGGATGGCCCGACCGCAACAATAAGGGTGCCTGGACTACTACAAACCCCTCAAAATTCAAGAAATTCAAAAAAGTATCTTGAAATTAAAAACTACGATATTTAAAAAATGACATTTAATCGCAATTGAGTGACGTTTTGAGAGTACGTTACTCGTACGTTGCTTTTGAAAATTATTATTCGGACGAGGGCGAAACTTACTTGATTGACAATAATCATCAAATTTATTATTATTATTTTCATTTTTAAGCCTTGAAACTTGCAATCCAATTCTACTCAACGCCCCCAACCAAATGGCAATTTATTATATTGATGAATAATATAGTAATATCGATTTTTGAATTTGAATTGAGTAATACAATCATTATTATCGGCAATAATAACAATATTACAACTATAAATGCACGTGGATGGATGCATGTACAATAATATATGTAAATAAAATTTTTGTCTGTATTACCTGTGACTCGTGACCGTGTCGGGCATGGTAATCCTGTCCTATTATTGAAAACTATTCGGGATCACCGCGTCGACATTGTTACACGGTCGTTATCTCTCTCTCAACAATCAACCGTACGAAACACCGCCGCGATGAACCATCAACGCCGGCCACCCGAAAGTTCTCCACTCTCCGATTCCTCGATCAAATTCCAATCAAAAAAATATTTCCCACAATCACAGAATAACGACGCTCCGAAATAACTCCTTCCCGCATAATCCACATAACTTCGTACCCGCCGCAAAATACGATCAATCTCGTTTATCCTCGCGAAAAAACGATCGAAAATCTTCGATCTATCATTATCACAATCTCACTCGCGTTTTACCCATCATCACATCCAAATTCGCGAACCACAAACCGCACACGTGCGACGAAAGATTTAGAAAAAAACCCCAAATTAAAAACAAAACCGCACAAAAAAATATATAAATATTTTTGAAGAACCACAAAAACTTATTTAAAATCGAGACTCTTCGATGTACCTCGCAAATTCGATTTAGTTGTTTCGAAGAACAAAAAATAAGATCTTTAGGTTTGCGCAATATCTTCGTCGGTCGGTCGCCTCGTGCGTACAATAAGTACTTCACATTCGCCCGCACCCGCTAACCCGCGTGCGCGCACATACACACACACACACACGCGCACACAAGCACAAACGCACCCTCGCGCGCGCCCGCGCGCGCGCGCGTCGCGGCGATCTCGGGTACTTCCGCACGTTGCGAATTCTATTTTCGAATTCCGCTAGATCCCGCAGTCAGGTCGAACCGGATTCTCCGCGAACTTCTCGATTATCAGACCTCTCGCCCGGCGATTACGGGTTATCAATGATTTTTCAAACGCTCGTGGATCATCCAGCATCCGTGCGGGTCAGCGAAACTTCTCGCTCGCCGCGCGAATGATCCAACCGAGAATAGGAGACGGAGAGAGATGGAATATAAACGGCGAGAAACGACAAAAAGGTAATGAAAAAAACTGAGTAGAGCGATCGCTTAGAAGCTCAACACAGAGACGGATACAGCGGATACAGCGGCAGCAGCAGCAGCAGCAGCAGCAGCGGCAGCGACACACAGCAGTTAAGGTCCTGCGCCGTAGATCAGTGATCTATGGAACAACGGCTGGCGGTCGAGCTCTGTGACCCTCGTCTTTGCTCACATTCCCAATCTTTTATTTTTTCTCTCTTTTCTTCGTTTTTTTTTTCCTTCTTCTTCCTCTTCTTCTTTCTTTATTTTTCCTTCTTTCTGGGTTCTATCGATACACATTCGGATTTTCGTCTCACCGTGCGCGAACGATTCGGAGGATCCGACCGATGGACGCAACTATCATCGTCGTTATACACTCGATTGACAAAATATCGTTGTATTTATCATTATCAATTGATTCATCGATTATTGATATTATTAATCTTTTTTATTATTTTTTTTTTATATAGAGAATGTATTTTTATAGTTGATCGATTATTTATTGCGACGTTGTGGTTTATAGGTTGATGAAAGGTTATGTTGGGTTTTGGGAAGTTTGTGATATCGTCGTACGATGCGGTGATACGAATGATCGAGGCACTGGCCGAGGATCGACGGCGATAAGAAAAAACGACGAACGACCCGTACGCTGGCGGATACCGCGACGTACTGAAGACTGAGGTAACACATGATCTTTTAGATTGCTAGTCCTAACAATCGTCGCTGAGGGCGCAGCACTTGCAATCTGGCGTTGCCCCGTTCATCGGTTTCTCCTCGTGGGACCGTCGAATAAGTTTTGTTGGTGTACGTGCGTGCGTGCGTGTGTTTGTGCGAGTGTGTGGGGTTTCATACGCGACGACGGAAGCTGGAGAGATGTTTGGCAAACTTGATTTTATTATCTTTTTTGTTGTTGTTGCAGAAGTTTCGGAACCCGGCTGAGACGATCTTGTTCGTTGCTACTCGCTCTATTTTTTATTTTGCCACTAAAGAATTGTTAGTTATTGAATCGCGAGTGAGCTCGAGCGTGAGATGGAAACATCGACGGTTTTACCGGAGAAAGGGGGAGGGATAATCGGATGTAGCACTCCACCTTAAGGTTTTACGTAGACTGTTTTACCGACGATCGCGAAGAATTATTGTAACAAGTTGCAGTAATTTTTGCTATTTATTCCATTTCGTTACCAGTGCGAGAAGGACACCTAAAACTTTTGAAAGCGCTCTTTTCCGCCATTGTTTAATTTTCGGATGAAATGCGAGAACGATTGCCTGCGGATTCATGAGAGGCAGACAGGCGTTCTCGTTTTTTATCTGAGAGATCGGTAATCATTGAGAACAATGCTTTGCAGTTTCGTGTTACCGACCGAGTGGTATCTTTGTGATCGATTATCGATCAATGGATCTCCTGTAGAACGGAGTCCTATTTTGTCGACTTGGCAGACAAACTCGTTGGGTAAGAATGCTGCTCGTATTTGTACACCAGAAAAAATGGCAAAAAAGAAACGAAAAAGGTGTGAAAAAATATTAAATTCCGGCAAACCTATAAAGAAAAGTATAAAATATCAAAGAGATATGATGAGGTACAAGTTTTTGCTATTTTTCAAATAAATAAATAAATTATTTAGAAGTTCGTATTTTAGGCTTAAGAAATCATGAAAAAAAAAATACATCCATCGAAGGCAGATTATAAACGGCAAAAGGGCTTTCGAAAATAAGAGTGACAAAGTCCACGTTAAAATAATAAACATCGAGATAAAGCGGATAACAATTTTATTTATTTCTATTAAATATGATTCGCGAATAATTAAATTTACCCGCACGCGAAGACAATTTCATAAATAACACATCAACGGAGAATTCGAAATGAAATGAGACATAAAATGAACGTACACAACCTTCGTACGAGCGTGTTGCGGAGCGAACACCCCCCAAAGAGCTTTCCACGAAGCTTTTCAGCCATCGTGAGACTCTCGAAAATTTTGATCGAATTGTTCAACGGTAATACTATTGATCCGATAGATCGCGATCTATCGTAACACATTCACGCGATGAACTTAAAGCGTAGCAACATTTTTTTTCAGCACTTATTACCGGTAAGAATAAATTATTCTCGCCTACGTCCGTCCGTCACATTCGCAATTTTAACGTTATTAAAAAATGGCTTGCAATCGATCTTCCTCTAATCAAATAGTCGGACACTCGTTTAACATTAATCAAGAACGCAATTTATATTTAAAAATATAAAAATTGCATTTTTTTTTGCATGCCAACTACGTGTTACCCGTTTGAAGACGCAGCATTTGATAATAAATTCCACCCTGTCGTATGAGCTCTTCGTGATTTCCACTCTCCACCACAATTCCATTGCGCACGACGCAAATTTTGTCAGCGTCTTTGACCGTCGATAATCTGTGCGCGATGAGGATACACGTTCTTCCGGTTTTGGCTTCGTCGAGGGCAGCTTGAACGATCTGCAGCACGATTTGTCAATCAAATTGTTATTATTATTATGCTACATTTCTCGGAGAAATTTTGTCTGGTGATTGGTAGATACGCGGACGGACCGCGATCAAGCTTGCCTTTTTTACAATTATTATTATTATTATTATCATCATTATTATTTTCATTATTACTATTTTATTTATGGGTATATGACTTTTTGCATGTTTTGGTGGCATTTTAACCAATTTTTTTCAAATGTGTGTTTTCAAGCGATCAGTCTTAAATTCTGCTACATAATTTACGTCATCTTCACGTCATTCCTCGGAGCGATAGGGAAGCTCATTTTTTCATTTGAAAAAAAAATAAAAAAATAAATAAAATAAAAAACCGTCGTGAAAGAAGTGTAAACATGACACAAAATGAGGTTCGATTTTGGTATTGCCACCAATTGGTCAATCGTTATCGAAAAAAAAATTCCGCTCCATATCGCTTCAGTCTTTAATACTGATTAATAATCCGTATCACTTTTTCGTTCCACACCGTCTTTAGAAAAGCCGAACCTTCCGGCATGAGGCTCTATTTATCGAATCATCATTTTGGATCAGTCAAAAGTACCTCGTCAGAAATTTGTAAAAAAAATCGGAATATATTTTTATGCAGGGCATAACTGATATAAATAAACAGAAATGTTCAAGCCTATCGTTAATCTTATCCATAAAAAAAAATACAAAAATTCCTGATAATTAGAAACGAACACGAACACTTACCGTTTCGCTCTCGGTGTCCAGTGCGGAAGTAGCTTCGTCCAACAAAAGTATCTTGGGGTTTCTGATGAGAGCCCTGGCTATGGCGACCCGTTGTTTCTGTCCACCGGACAACATCGTACCTTTGTCACCCAATTTAGTTTCGTATCCAAGCGGCAACGACGTTATAAAATTGTGAATATTCGCCTTCTTCGCGGCGGATATTATTTCTTCCATGGGCACTTCACGACTATTGTCACCGTATCCTATATTGTCTTTTATCGTTCTTGCGAATACCGTCGGCTCTTGCTCAACGAGACCCAACATCATTCTCAACGAACATTGCTTCGTACTACCGATATCCGTGCCATTGATTTCCTGGATATTAAGAACGAAAAAATAATTTTAACCCTTCACCGTCGTACTAGGTGGAATCTACCCATCGATCATTGTAATCAAGGAGGACCCCCGCCGTCCTTAAGGCCCTGCACCGCCCACCCTGACTGAACACGTTTAGCCGACTCTGAGCGCATTTTGTTTCCGTTTTTATCTCTTTATGATTTTTTCTCAACGCGTTGCCATTTTATTTCTCGTAAATAAACTTTTCGTACTTATTTTAGAACGTTCGAAGCATGTTCTGTAATTTTTTTGAACACTTTGGACGGATAGTTTGCCCACAATCGTTTTTTGGAAAATGACTCGGTTCGTACCCAATAATAATTGGCAATAACGAATATCCTTCATTCTTCACGAGGATTTGTTTCGTATTGTTTTTTATTTTGTAATTTGTCAAGAGTTAATTGTGTTACTCACGACTGTGCCCGATGTGGGATCGTAAAAACGTTCTAGAAGTTTGATGACGGTGCTTTTTCCACAACCGCTCGAACCTATCAGAGCGATTGTTTTTCCGGCCTTAACTTCGAGATTCAGAGAATCCAGGACGCGAACGTCGGGCCGGGTGGAATATGCGAACGAAACCTTATTAAAATTCACACCGGTCTCGTTTTCCTGCAATTATTGTTACGATGAACAATAAAATACATCAATTTCGTTTTCTTACATTCCTTTTTTTCTTATACGATGGAAATAATTATTTCGTTTTATTTCGATTGATTTTTCAATCCGTTGTGGAGGACAAAAATGTTCTCTTACCGAATTTATTTCCTGAGGATTCTTCGGATCCTGAACTTTCGGGACTCGCTCTATAAGGCCGACTATTTTTCCAGCAGCTATTATACCTTTTTGGAGATTCGGCGAAAACGCGGATGCTTGACCAACCACAATGGTACCGGTAATCAAAGACTGCGCCACCCTAATACATAATAAACTCACAAACTCAATGAAAATTCTAACGTAAAAGAATTAATTCTCAAACGGGTTGTGCAGTTTTTTTTCCACTCAACGAATTCTCCCGGAAGCCAAATGTCCTCCATTTGTTCCTTCCGGGCCCAATCCTTTCCATGGGCGCAAAAGAGACTTTCGTCATTGTTTTTGAGTGACGAAATAAATCGTGTATATTGCAGTTGATTCAATTAAATTGTGAAATGATTTTTAAAAACTCGTTCTAACAAAATCTACGAAATATGAGATATTTGCTCCGTAGAATTACGGACAAAGCATTCGGCTTCGGAGACCATTTGCAAACCCACTACCCGATGGGGAGATCCTCCAACATAAAACAACCGATCTCAAACATTTTATGGAAAACGATTTGAAAAACGCGAGCGTCATTCACGAGAATAAAAATAAATTCTACGACCTTTAAAATCAAAACTCACTTGAGAACTTTTGGAAAATCCGTTTCTTTGTTCTGTATCAAAACTCCACCGTAATACAAGACTAGAGCATATGCGAAATATGCGATGGATTTGAATAGACCATAAACGGCTCCTCGATAATGCGTGTTTCTCTTGCCCTGTTCGAACGATGGTATCACAGCGTTCACATAATCCTTGTAAAATGTTTCCTCACGTCCGAGACCCACCACGGTTCTTATATTGCCAACCGCCTCAACGGCGATCTATAAATCAATGTCACCCAACGTATCGTCAAACTACCGATAAATAACATCTTCGAAATAATAAAAAAAAAAAAATAAAAATAATAAAATAAAATACAATAGAATTTTTATTTTCATTTTTCTTCCGACCTTTGTCGAATTTTCCAAGCTCTTGTGATAGTTCAGAGTTTCTTTTTTGTACACGCGACCGTGTGCGAGTGTTATCAATAGAATTAGGGGAATCAAAGCCATTCCGAGAAGACCCAAACGCCACTCGTAAAGAATGGAAAGTCCAATGGCGAGGAGGAGGGTGCTCATTGATTGTATGATCGTGCCGATGCGTTGACCGGTCGCACCTTTGATCGCAGCTGCCTCCGTTGACAATTT
The DNA here is from genome assembly GCA_963971145.1 of Sussaba pulchella. Classification (NCBI taxonomy): domain Eukaryota; kingdom Metazoa; phylum Arthropoda; class Insecta; order Hymenoptera; family Ichneumonidae; genus Sussaba; species Sussaba pulchella. The sequence goes on from OZ020168.1 coordinate 14,279,124, forward strand.
AGCGCACAGGGCGCCGGTTCCGTTTGACGGTTCGTCGAACCAGGCCATTTCTTGATTCAGCATGGCCTTGAAAGCGCAGCCACGAAGTCTCGTTGTGAGCCTCTCGCTCGCAGTGGTCAGCAAAAAAATCTACGGATTATCGCGATTATCGTCATTAGTGTGTGTTTGAAAGAGTATATCGACGCTGCTTACGAAAACTAGCACGATTCAAATTTTTTACGAAAACTAACACGTTTCTAATTTCACCGCGAAAACTAACACGTTTCGATATTCGCCGCGGAAACTAGCATTTTTCGGCTTCGACCCCTAAAACTAGCAGGCCGAAACATGCTAGTTTTCGCGGCGATTATCGAAACGTGCTAGTTTTCGTGGCAAAAACCGAAACGTGCTAGTTTTCGTGGCAAAAGCCGAAACGTGCTAGTTTTCGCGGTGATGCCAAACGTGCTTGTTTTCGTAAGAAATCTGAAACATCCTAGTTTTCGTAAGCAGCGTCGATATATACCGAATTTATTTTCATTGAATCAATGGCCATCCCTGATTTCGACGTTGAAAATCATATTATTATTTTGTAAATACCTGGAGAAAGGTCGCGATTCCGACAGCGACACCAGCTATGATAAAATACATCGCGTACGAAACTGATTCGTCTCGAACGAAATTGTCATCCGGTTCTGCCAATAGCTATAAATAGCAAAAATTATTTTTAAACCATGCCTACATGCGTTTGAAAACGAACCTGACCGGAAGATACGATTAAAAACGATTGGAAATCATTTAACGGATAAGAATTTTTATGAACCAACGCACCCCGATAACATCGCTGAGGAGAATGGAGAATAACGGCATCGAAGATCCAACGACTATTGACACAACGCCCGCAACTGTCAGAAACTTCCATTCGGGTTTGTTCAATTTAAGGATTTTCCACGTTCCAACTTTATCCTTGAGCTTTTTCGGACTCTTTTCTTCATCGGCAACCTGTCGAATATCGATCAATAGTTGAATGAAAACGTTTTTGAATATGATTCATTATCACGTCGAATGTAAAACCAAAATGGCGACGATGCTATCGATCGAATGAATGAAATCGTGCAGACGGGACACGCGTATAATCACGTAAAAACTAATTAATTTGCAATTTCGCGAGGATAATCAACAAATTACAAACTTCGTCCTTCATCGTGACCGGTGCAAGATCTTCATCGTCATCTTCGACCTGGGTAATATCCTCATCGCGATTTTGATCCTGCTGCGATTCGGAAAATTGTGAAACTTGCGAAGTCACGAGAGCGTAATAATGACCTTTCATCTCCATCAATTCGCGATGTTTGCCTTCCTCAACGACCATTCCATCGGAAAAAACTATTATCTTATCAGCCCCACGTATGGTCGACAATCTATGAGCAACGATTATCGTGGTTCTTCCTTTGTGAGCCTGTCGAAAAATAAAAACAATCAAAAAGTAATAATTGATATGTTTTTTCTCTCACGTAATGAAATTGAATTTATATATTTTACGTTAGTAATATTACATTTGATTTTTGCACTGATAAATTTAGTGAGGAATGAATAATGAATTCATGAGCGATTAATTTCGTAGGAAGAAGTAATTAAAATGTGAGACATTCGCTTATTCGATCGCACCTTGTCGAGAGCCAGTTGAACCTTCGATTCGCTACGCGTGTCAAGAGCGGAAGTAGCTTCGTCCAGAAGTAAAATCGCCGGATCTCTGATCAACGCACGTGCAATGGCAATTCTTTGTTTCTGCCCGCCGGATATTTGAGCTCCTCTCTCACCAACCAGTGTATCGTATTTCTTAGATAGTATCGAAGACAAAATTGAATAAAAATTGAAAATTAAAAAATCATATGACAAATATTAGAGAAATCATTGAACAACCAATCAATATCAATCGATATTGGATCAATATTGATGAAAGGTCTTGAATTTTTGTCAGTATTGATTACTGGATTAAACCAAAATCGAAAGAAAAAAATTAAATATCGATTATCAAGAAAAATCAATATAAAATCAATCAGTATCTATTAATATTTATCGCATATCCTTAATTTTATTTTCGGGATTGAAACAACAATATAAATGACTGAATTGAATCAAAATCAAAAGAAGAAAAGTCAATATCAAATATTTGCAAAAAATACAATACAACCAATCCATATCGATTCATATTTCATCAATATTGATCAACTAGCTTGAACTTTGTCGCCGGAAGTGATGCAGCACTATCGATTACCAGAATGTATCAAAGAAAAATCGGGTAACTTCTTTCAGAACAAATCAATATACTACCAATCTCTAGATATTCCAAATCAATATCGATTTAATATCTTCCTTTGTCGTCGGGATCGAAGAAACGTATAAATTATCGATCAATTCGTCGAAGAAAAATTGAGAAAATCTCGCTCTATCTTACCGATGGCAATTTCATGATAAAGTCGTGAGCGTTCGCTTCTTTAGCGGCCGTCACAACCATTTCCATCGTCGCGTCTAAATTGCCGTAGCGTATATTTTCGGCTATTGTGGTGTCAAAGAGCACCGGTTCTTGGCCAACGATACCAACGTTGCTTCTCAGCCAAGCAATGTTCAGATCTCGCAAGTCGTAATCGTCCAGAAGAATCTTTGTTTCGTCAACGAATTAGAAAAAACAATCATCAATTTATTGAGAGAAGTTGCAAAAAGAAACAACCAAAGGAAAAATCCAGAAAAGTTTTACACGTGACGAAATTGTCGACCGTTATATACATAATTTTTGTATATGAGGGTGGGAGAAGAAGAAGCAGTGTAGAAATTTCTTATTTCCCTTCAATTTTAACTGTTTATAGGTTCTTTTTTTCACCTGACCGCTGATAGGATCGTAGAACCTCTGAAGTAGTTGTATGCACGTGGATTTGCCACAACCTGAACTTCCGACGAACGCCACAGTTTCGCCCTTCCTAATGGCGAAGTTCAATTTTTTCAATACCTAAAATTTTCAAAATAAAATTACCACGAATTTATCCGCGAACGCCATAGCGGAAATCAAATGTTTAATGCGTTTATTCACCGACTTACCGGAACGTCGGGTCTCGAGGGATATCGGAACTCGATATTTTTGAATTCGATCGAACCACGCAATCTTGCGAGCTTAACGCCTTCGGGATCCAGGCTGTTGATCGCAGATTTTCTCTCGATAACCGAATAAATTTTCGCTGCGGCGGCTTTTGACGCCGAAAATACCTCAATGTACGGAGAAGCAACTCCTATGTTCATCGCACCCATTATAGTACAAAAAAACACCTGTTTTAACCGGAGAAATACGTTGTTATTGTTAATATACCAATTAATAATCATAGTAATAATAATAATAATAATAGTAATCCTAATGAAAATAATATTCACTATTTTGTATTATAGTTGTTATAATAATAATAATAATAATAATAATTATTATTATTATTATTATTATTAGTAATAATTTACTATCGCCATAATGATTCACGAGATTGAACTAGAAACACAATAGTCGAGGTATCGTTTTAGATCTAATAAAAATTCATTACACGTGCAAGATAGCATATAAAGAACTATAATTATGATAAAACAATGAGAATTGCGAGAAACGAACGGAAAAAAAACTAAAAACTCTAATCATCATCTTCGACATCATTGCGATTGTCGCTGGCAATATCATAATCGGACGAGATAACGTTATTAACCCTCCGTCGAATGATGATGCATGAACAAATATTTCACTATTTTATACCGTGAGAAATCCAACGTTTGCGAAGATACAGTCTAAATCGTTTGTGACGCAACAAGGAAGTGTGATATTGCGAATTTTCTTTACCGTAATCATCTTAGCTGAATCGTACTCCTTCTGATCATCGGGCAGATATCTGTCGTCGAGTATCAATGAGATACCGTACCACAGCGAAAGCGCGTAACTCGCGTAAATACCGAGCCAAAGAAAACCGAATCCGGTGCCCGAGGCTATGCCGAGTTTCACGTTGATTTTGTAACTCGTTTCCAAATTTTTCTTGTACCTCGTTATTTCGGAATTTTGACCGTTGAAAGCAACGACGGTTCTTATAGCCGACAAAGCTTCCTCGGCTACCGACGAAGCTGCTCCGAAAGCATCGAGTTCCTTCCGCGTAAGTGCCGAACTCATCTGATGATGGAAATCGATTGAATCGAGGTTTCATTGCATCGGATTTTGGGGATGGTTACAGTTTCCCTCGCCACTGTTTGACCCGGCACAGATGCAGACTGTGCCGAGTCAGACAGTGACGAGGCATACTGAAACCATAACGAACTTTGTTGTGCACTAGGGGCGTGACGTACCCCAGCGAATTTTTTAACCCATGCGATTTTCTTGTATGAAAAATGTTAATTGAGCCATGTCCTACGATTTATCGGTAGTCTTAATGTGTCGGTTTGAAATCCGCTGCATTTCGTTATCTGTCTGGCATTAATCGGCTTTGAGCATTCGCGCGTATTAGTGAATCGGTTAAAAACCTGGGGTACGCCCCGTCCTCGTGGGCACGGTAGGTGGGTTTTTTTTCTGTGAAATCTCTTGCTCGTTATTTTTAGCGTAAATCATGAATAAATAGTAGGACGGCCAGACAATAAAAAATTTCGCGCGATTTTCAGAGGGCGCATCAGGGTCAAAGTATCTTGCATCCGTGGAATCGTGCTAAAAGATGAGCTCGATAAAAATCGTTCGCTTGGGCTCATTTTTCTACTCAATTCTACGGAAAGAAGATACTTTAAAATAGGCGACGGCCGCGCAAATCGTAACACATATTTATCATCATTTTCTTGATACCTTTCCGACAATTCCGAGGATGACAGCGGTGAGGGGCAGAGAAGCTAAACAAACGAGGGTCAATTTCCAGCCAAGATAGAATGCGAAGATTATGCTCGAGACGAATATCGACATGTGATCGACAAATATGACGAATTTCTCGCCGATGCCTTCTTCGAATTTAATGACATCTCTGAAAGTGTCAAAGAAGATTTAAATGAACATTTCGGATAGTAAAAACTCACGGAAACATCGATAATCTTTATTAAATGTAAACGAAATTCAAGCCTTCGTTTGCATGGATAAACACACGAGCGTAAAAAGAATTTTTTTTGCTTATCTATTTTTTTTTTACCGGTTGATAATAATACACATATGTGTATTACCGCTATAAATAGCATAATATTTATATATCATGTTATTGACAGCGGTAGGGTGGCGCCTCGGGAGCAACGCATAGAAGAATGTAATTAGAATCGAAAATAGAATAATATATCATTAATAAATAAATAATAAACAAATTTAAAATGAACTTACTCGGTAAGTTCGTTCGCTACATTTCCACTCTTCATTTTATGATCGTACCAGCTTATTTCCTGATGAAGGATGGATTTCAGGTACATCTGTCTGACTCTAAAAGCTTGTCTTTGACTCGTATAATTGAACAACATAATGCTCATGTATACGAAACCGAGCATTGCGAGGCCGATGATGGAATTAGCTATGGCGAAATATCGCACAGCGTCGAGGACCTTCGTGCCCGTAGGTGCTGTCGTGTTCGTCGCAGCGGCGATCGAATTTTCCAAAGCGTCGTCCACGATCGACTTTGTCATATCACCGAATACGAAGACATTCACGGGTATGAGACATCCGCTCATGAGAGCGCAAATTATCCCGATAATCATGAGAAATATCTCGAAACCGCTTGCATAACGAAACTGTAAGCCATTTTTCCAATTAATATCGCTTTCGTTTGCTACTGTTATGTCGTTTGTCACGCGAAGAAACGTCAACCAACGATAACCTAACAATCTAATTTTCTTTTTTTAATTTTATGTCAATGTAGAGATGAAAAATGGTGTAAAATTTTTAATGGAATACACGATGTGGGAGAATCGTAAAGAATAATGAATTATGGAATGGTTGAAAATAGTAGAAATAGTTTATTTATCTATTCTACTGTCAGTAAATAATTATTATTTTGATAAAATGAGAACTTGATAATTAATAATTCATCAAACACATGCACTAACACACACAATACAAGTGAGACCATGTGCGCACACATATAAAAAATTGTATTTCCCGATCGTTCGAAAGGAAAAAAATAACACTTTTCACCATTAAAACCACGGAATGGGCCTAATTAATTACCTCAATCAATAACGCAATGTTAATCTACGATGGAACGAAAACAAATGTTATTGGACAATGTTGGCGATCTTACCAATTGCAATTGCGATACCGGTGGCACTTCATCGTCGTTCGTCTTCTCAGTTTTTTCCGTTTTTCTGAAATTTCGATTCTATTTGCGATCTTTCAATCTCATCCTAACAAACAAAACGTTTTCCATTGTTTCGTCATATTTCTATAACAAATTCAGATTTTACAAACGCCAAGAGTTTAATTCTCAAAAGTTAACAAAAAAAAATGTACTAAAACTTGCATCAAATTTGGAGTTCAATTCATCATAATATATTAACCATTATCATGTAACACGATGAAAATACGAAAATACTTTACGCATCGAAACAATGTTTTTTTTTTTTTAATCGCGAAACATTTTATTGCCGCACGACTGACCCAGATAACGAAATCGATATCGTGACTCAGCCGTTCAATCGTGAACTTGACATTGATCGGTGATTATTCTCGAACGACCCATCAATCGCGACAGATCGAAATATCGGCATCAAAAGACAAAAAACGTGAGATCGATCTTCTCGCAATAAATTCCGTTAGCCAATCGAAACCGTGATATTATCGGTAATCAAACAATAAATTACAATACAAATATTATTCTCTCACGTTTCATCCGGCGGATCCTTCGAATCTTTGTCGCTTCCTTTGAGGTTCGTGATCTTCAACAAATTCGGTGTGTTCGGTTCGACGACGTCCTGCCCATCGCCCTTTTCCCCAATCTTCAATTTCAATTTCTTCGGATTTTTCATCGCACCGATTTGTTTGTTTCTTTTTTCGTTATCAATTTATATCACAATTAATTCACACGAGCGACACTTTTACGCGTCCTGCAGGACATTGTTATCCCTTCGTCGAAAGACTTCGCTGTCAACTGAAGATGTCACCATCGAACTCCATTTGACGAGTATGAAATTTATCAGAGAAAATTATCTTATCGGAATACTCTTGGATTGTGCCGCGAGTCTGATTCGATCCTGCATTTTTCTCGTACTATCTGACGCATGCGCATTGGTTTATACGTGCAGTTTCTATTCAAAAGACGATTATTGTCGTGTTCTCGAACGTTTTTCAAGTGTGATACGAGCGAGGGAAGTCAACGAAGCCCAATGGGGATCAACTGACCGTCCAATCAATGAAATAACGTCAAACCCACGAAACCGTTGACTTTTCGATATATCGCGCGTTGTCAATATCAGAGTGGGATTCTGAACGTCCACGTGGCGAATCATTAGTTTTCATAACGAAATCGATGGTAATGGCTTTCGAAGGTCGGTCTGGCATCTAGCGATGACCATGGACTTCGGATATTCTCTCGGAATTTAAACTCGTGAGAAAAATAATCAAATTTTATTCCAAAGTCGTTACGAAGCCGAATAAAAAATCACGCTCAGGGAAATATTTACTGGTTCACGTATATAAATGGAATAATTTGTGAAAACTCAAGAGTAATTTTGTGTATTGACGCAAGAACTTGGAACAATAAAGCGTCATCCGTCTTTACGATGATTTAACGTCCATTGAGTGAAGTAAGACTTCGTGAAAGAGCTTCGACGGGACAAACATTCTTTTTTTTTACGCCTGAAGGCCACAACACTAGACGAGATATATAATGCAGCACATTGTGGCAGAACGGTGGATAATCGACTTCACGATTAACGGATGATCCAAGTGGCTGCGGTTATCAGTTGTCAATTGTCCCAGATATTCGCAGCTGATAATCGCAAACAGATTCGAAATTGTTTTGATTCAGCATCAATTAGCCCGTTGACCAACATCAACAGAGCCTTGCGTAGTTATCGATCAACCAATAATCGTAATAACAACAACAATAATAATAATTATTATTATTATTATTATTATTTTTGTGCTGATATAATAAATGGATAAAAATATATACCTATACATAGAATTCTAGGTGTATTTTATTTATTCATTTATTATGATCATTTATTGGCATTATTATCAGCGCAAAAATTAATATTATTGATAATAATTTTAGTGAACAATAATATAAGAATTAATATTTTTTTCATTTCTCATCGCGCTCTTCAGTTTCTTACCAGAATTTAGTCCAGGGAAATCCTCGATCTACTTATTTTGGTAGTCCTGAAGCTTGAGATGCCATTAATACCACTAAAATAATTAAAAAACGACCGAGCGTAATCGTAAAATAGCCTTTATTAGATGAACGATAAATGTATCACATTAATTAATGGAATTGATTCATTTGATAATGCAACAGTCGTGGTGTTCACTAAAAACATTCACGCGTTTTGTCAACAAAAACGAGCTCCGTATCGTAACAGCAAAGAAATCCAACGTTAATATATATTTACGTGTTTGCGTCATGGCTACAAGAACAACAAAAACGAGTTCTGGCTCGTCATTTCGAAAAAATTCAACGTTAAATGTATTTACACATCTGCGTCGTGGCTACATTTTCGAGGTAATCTGCGTCGTTGTAATATCAATTCACGTTCCATCGGAACATGGAAAAGTGGGTAGTGAAAATAAGAAAATTCTTATTTTCCGACATCGTCTTTGGATCTTCACTATATAATTATCAATTAACATTTGGAGAACTTCCTAGACCATTGTACGAAGTAGCGAAACGTAGGCCATGGCTGTTTTAAGAATCTAAAAGTTAAACTCGTAAGTAAAGCAAAATATATTGTATTTATTATAGTGAATCAATAATAATAAAAATAATAATAATAATAATAATAATAATAATAATAATAATAATAATAATAATAATAATAATAATAATAATAATAATAATAATAATAATAATAATAATAATAATAATAATAATAATAATAATAATAATAATAATAATAATAATAATAATAATAATAATAATAATAATAATAATAATAATAATAATAATAATAATAATAATAATAATAATAATAGTAATAATAATAATAATAATAATAGTAACAACAACGATATATAGCTCACACTTGTAAAATTTGAAAGTGTAAAGTGATAAAACATCGCTGCTGTCAGACGCAGCGGCGTTTGCGCTCGTATCATGCATATCATGAGTGGTAATTTGTAGCTCTCGGGCAAATCGTACCATTTGGTATGGTAATAAGCGTCGTGAACTTCTAAGCTCTGGATAATGAGGATTCGAAATTTTTCTAATAGAATGTCAATGTGTCGATAAAATTATTTTATTCGAATACAATACCTCGGCAATCAAACATTCACCGGCGAGGCAATAACCGTAGATTACGATAACAGCCGCCGCTGTCCATACAGTAAAAGTTAAAATCATTGCTGCACCGGCTTGACCATCCTCGAGGCACTGAAAAAAATTACACAAATCCGTAATCCGAAGAGGTTCAACCATTCTTCATACGCTCTAAGCAAGTGTTATGTCATTTTTGAAGTGATAATAGATAGTTGGAGTACATATCGCTTGCATTTCTCTGCTATAAAATAGGGTGTGAAATTGATGCACAAATATGTCAATTATTAAATTTTACAATCCGTCCTTATGATAGACAGGCATTGATGTGTTTGCTACCGTAATGGTTAGAGTATATTCACCAGTCGACGAAAGAACGAGTGCATTCTTATGATAAATTTCGCATTTTTATTTATACACGGACTTGTATTTAATTGCTCCGGACTTATACGGTTTCTCTGTTTTTACTGATTTATTTAAAACATTGAACTTACCCTCAGCAAAATATACGACGTTATTCCAAGCATCAAAGTTGTTGCAACGAGTTCTTCGAAAACGATAAGACCAAACGTTTTGTCAAGAGATTTGACCAGTCTGCGGCATTACAACATGCACATGCGATTTACTAAAACTAGTAGAAGTAATTTGAATAGAACAATCGATAGTTGAACGATTAAAACGAGTATTTTTTAGTCCCTATGGTTGAAAAACGGCGAAAAATAGTATATCCACCTGAGATTAAAAATAGGACAAAATGGGACACCCCGAAATTATACTTAACTCATAATTTCATTATAATATTACAATTAATAAGGCGCGATAGGCTAAGCTAGAAGTAAGGTAGAATGTAAGAGGAAAAGTGCAAAAGAGAAAGAAGGAGAAACGGCAAGCGTTGAAACCGTAACGGTAGCAATAAACGAATACAATGCAATACGAATTTCGTGAGCATAAAATAAAACAATAATCTATATTGTGATAAATAAATTATTTCAATAGACAACTTACTGTATAATTTCTAAATGGGACCCCACGATCCTGCGGAATACATATTTAGGATCTTCCACCGAAGAGTCTCCGTCGGAGGTACGAATATTTCTGATCCTATACGATAGTACGGACAATTTTCCACAAACGTGAAGAACCAAGGTTATAAGCAGACAAACGGAAGCAGTGTGCACTGCATTGAGGTAAACCATAGGCGTCTGATAGATATATACCAAAGCGTATATTCGGTTTTTTTCTATGCTGAAAGGTAGATGCGTGCGATACGGAAGGTCTAATGACGACGAAGTCGAATTTGGCGCAACTGGCGTAATAACAACAATTATTGTTTATTAAGTATACGATAGTTGTAGCCAAAATACCGTACACCCCCGTCTATCTGACGAGCCTATGAGCGAAGTTTGAGCAGCATTCCCGCGTCGCGTCTTCTCCCCACCCTCGATAAAACGGAGTGGGGACGCCGCCGCTTGCTAGGCAATGGCGCCCAAGTTGCCGCCACTTCGAAAACAAAATTTGCGATTCCTTCGAAACGCCACGACCGATCGGAATGAAATTGACGTCAGTCAACGTAGAATTGTGGCAAGAAGTTTTCAAGATTTTGCTTTCTCGAATATCTTCACATAGTTTTGGAGAAATAATAAATCTAATTTTCGCAGCCATCTTTTTTGTACTCTTTTTACGATTTCGTATGTGTTTGAGATATTGTCTAGATTATTTCAGCGCCCAGATAGACGTAGTATACCGTGAATTCATACAGATATTATGATAAAATAATACGATGTACCTACTGGATCTGAACAGGGGCTCCAGTGGTTTTAAGTGGTAGCAAACTGGCGTTATGGTACCGAAAATCATCATTACCGTGTAGAATCGTTTAGCTAGATTGTAGTAGTTCATGTAAATTTTGTCTTCGTCCGGCGAGCGATAAGTATTTGTATAAAATGAACTCTCAACGTCCGCGATAGTTCGATAAAATGCCATATTGTATCTCAGAACGATGAGCTTGACAATGACCATTGTTTGGACCAAGGTTTCGGAAAAACTTAGACTCAGCAGAACAATGTCATTAACAACGTCGTACATATCGGCAATTCCAAGGGTCAATTGAATTGCCAGATAAATTATCCAAATATTACAACGGGTATAAGTTTTTTCCATCGGCCAAATACCACCGATGGAAAGAACCTGTTGGTTCCAGACAAACAAAGAACGACGACGGCTTCGATTCGTCTGAAACAATATAAATACGGGTGAAAAAGTTTTCAATAGAAAAATATTGTTTGATGATGAGTTAACATTTTTTAATATCGTTGGCGGAAAAAATTCTACAGCTTGCAATGCGGAATCTGAATTTACCGGTGAACGAAGAACCTCTAAAAAAAAAGTTTGTAGATAAATTATCGTGAGAACCGGGAAATTTATTCGAATTCGTTTTTTTCGTGACATATTTTTTGTTGCTTGAAGGTCCTACAAGTGGCTTAAAAAACACAACGTTCCAATCCACTTTTATTGCATGTAGAATCTTATTAATTTTCATTTTAGGTTCAATTTATTAATTTTTTAATTTCCAAAATCTGATGCAAAAAGAATTTTCTCTACAATCCCAATTGACTTTCGAAAATTACGTCTAAACTCCTCGTGAGTTGTAAAAGAATGTTACATTCTGTGCATCGCCGCAGGAATGATGAATAACTTGTAAAACTCCAACTCTCGACATCAGCTAGTTGTAAGGGTCACATATTTTGCTCGCAGTAGAAACTAATAATTCGCTCTCGAAACGTCGTAGTTCCTCGTCGAATTTTCTCCGCCATATCGATACAATTTCTCAGAATACTGCCTACGTTCATCACGAATACGATATAGTGCCGCTCGAACGCACGAGCACGAGCTCCCGTGGCAAATAAATGCGGCCGATCGTACGTATCAATAAAACATTACTGAAATCCAGTGAAACGATTTCCGATATCATTACACTTGCGCATGTACGAAAAAAATAAAAGGAAAAACATCTGCCGTTGTCGCGGTATGTCATTACATGCATAATGCAACGGTCATGACTCACGGGGGGAGGATTCGGATGTTACGTACGGCGTAACATTAGTTCAGCATAACATGCATTACGATACTTGCATATTGATGCTCGGTGCGACAATGCGAGCGAAGTTTAAGGCGATGTGATTCACGTTCGAACCACGATCGTCGCCACGTTTATTCCTGTGTTCGATCTTTACGGAGCACGCATTAATAATTGTCTATAGTAGATCATTGCAACTGCACTGATGAAAAAAATTAAAGGACCACTTGAAAACAGCCAAAATTTGTCGACATTTCAGAAATCTACATCACCGCGAAAAATAGTTAGATTTAGATGATTCACAGCTCGTTTAAAAGCTTGAATCCTCTACTTTTCGAATCTAAGGTTGAATATTTTCTATCATGCCCTGCCGCTCCGTGAAAAGGGCTGGAACGAACGAGAAAATGATCTCGCGATTTTTATGAAAATTCAGGAAGGTGCACGGAGTGTTTTTTTTTTTTTAAAATCATGATATGACAAATAATGATGCAATATAAGAATATAATTTAATTACACGGGTGAGTTTGTTTGTTTTTCTTTATTATTAAAATACAAATAATGCGGATGTGATTCAATTGTCGAATCGTTGCGAGCACGAAGTTGGTCCTTCTTCTTCATAATCATTTCGTGTAACGACCAAATTTCGAAACGCGGGGTCAGAGGCGAGTAATTTTCCACCTTCCCAGGCATAAGTATCAGGGCTGAAAAAATTCATAAGACCGACGTACATTCAATAGACAACGAATACATGCAACGAATCGTTCTCGTTAATTTCTTTAAAAAATCAGCATAGTTGATTATCTTAGGTTTGTTAGTTCGGTACGCAAAAAAAAAACGAAAATTACATGTAATCAACGAAATTTTACATAAAATTTGTATCACTAATACATCGCATAGATTTACATCGCTGATACTTACTTCTTCGCCAAAGTTACGTTAACGGTAAATTCGGAAGGTGCCAAACTTCGTACATCGTTGAACAGCCTTTCTCGAAAACCGGGAAACTTTGAATTTCCACCTGTAAGTACGATGTTGGACAATAAATGCGGCCAAGCTTCGGTCTCGCACGATTTCAACGAATCGATGATAGCTTCCGAGAGTCCCATTTGTCGTATTCCAACGTCCGACGGATGAAACAAAATTTCCGGCACGGCGAATCTTTCGTTGTTGAGTCGCAAGATTTGATGTTCGCTCGTTGCTTCGGGTTCCTTGAGAAAACCTCGCTTCAGGGTCGTATAATCCGGCAAAACGTAATCCTTGACGATGGGATTTGCATCGACGTTGTTCTTCGTCGTTTCCATGTCCTTCGAGAAATTTTGCGAAACGAAACAAGAATCTTCCTTGGCTTGATTGATAACGTAAGTTTCGTCCATCACGTGAAGTTGTCGATACGAGATAATTTCTTTGAGATGATTCGTAAGCAACTTTCCGCCTACGTCGATTCGACGAATTCCTTCCTTAATTTTTATTCCGTTGACGAAAGGAACTACGTGAGAAAAACTGTATCCGCTGTCGACGACGATGCACGCTTTGCTTTCTGTATTTTCGGCTCTGTAGCGGTAACAAGACAAACTCGGGCCTGCGATCAATAGAATACTTCGACATTCGTATTCTTCAAAAAATATTTCTAACATAGCTTCTTGAATAGCGGAAAAATTGAACAAGGGCTCGGTGACTACGAGCGGCATATCGTTGAGATTGGTTTGGCAGCATTCTTTCGAAAATATATAGTCCCACACGCTTTTTTGTATGTCCCAGTTGATGAGATATCCTTTTTGGAACGGAAGGATGTAGAACAGTCCCGACGCGTCGCGGCATTCTTCGATCTGATTGCCTATGAAGGGTCTGCGGCGTTCGCTTTTGGCTTTTGTGATGCAGTTTGGGATTAATCTGTTAATCAAACCGACAAGTATAAAATATCAAATTGGCAATTAGTTTGTGGTAATGTAGGCTAGGGTGTTCCCTTAATATGGTCATTTCAGAATTTAAAACCTTCCAACCTCCAGTACAGTTCAAGGTATAAGAAAAAAAAATTTGGTTCGGATTGGAGAGCTGTACAACACTGTTGAGGGGCGCCTCTGAGCGATTGAACTAATGTCAAATAAAAATCAAAGTTCAATCGGATCCCGCCACTGCTATTCAAAATCCAACTGCAATCAATGACTTGTATTTGATTGCCGTGAGAATGAATGATGATCTATGACGATTATCAACATTCATCTAGCAAATAAAAAAATGTAACGTGTTTGTCGATAAATATAAACATTGTTTACGTAAACCGTATCGGTCGATACGATTTCTTAACCTAAAATTCTAAAGACTGAAATTATTTACTATTTATTATCATCATGAAACTTTAGATAATTCGTTGTTTTACATTACTACGAATTTCTTTTCATAGTTTCGTGCGTTGACGAAGATACGTTTGAATATCATAAACAAATTATAAATACAAGAAGTATGTAAATAAAAATATCACCGACTTGGGACTGCCATTGGAAAGTCCAGCTTTTGCGGTGTAAGCTCCGTTATCTAACACAAAAGCCACATCTTTCATTTTTGTAAGAAAAGTTTGTTATTATCTCTGATTAAAAACGGTCACTGTTTGGCGCGTTTAAAACGCATAAACAATATATAATTGTAGACGCGAGAGCCTAGTGGACAGGAGACCGAACTTGCCTGGCCCTCGACCAGAGAAAAAATTTTGTTTCTCGTAGCCGCCACAGGCAGGGCGCCACCCTGACAAAAGTAACGCAGTGTCGGCTCGAATCAAGCAAGGGCTCCAAATCGTAAAAATGTTGGGGCCCTCAAACGAGAGTTGACAATGAGATCTTCTCATTGTCGGTGGTGGTCGGAGGTTGGGAACCACTAATCTAGGCGACCTGGAATGCAACCCAGTTTCTATGTAATTATTTCCTCTACAAATCCGTCATGCCAGATCAGGAACGAAAGGAATACAGGCAGTACCCCCACCACACCGTTTTTAATACAACGACGTGTGAGGAGAAGAACTCACGTGGTCAGTGTAGTGAACGTTTTGATTGGTGCTCGCTTTAGACCAGCATGCAACGATGCCAGATTTATTCCAACCGATCGGCGGCTCGACCTCACGCCGATTCCTCACAGCTGACACGAGCCAGACGCAACCAATAGCGTCGCGCCATCCATCCGCCATAACCATCCGCTCGACTCTCCCTGACCCGTTTTCGCGCCAATATTCAAAATATGCATTCGAACAATATTAACGAGCTGATATTGCAAAATTTTTTTCCATTATTGATAAAAAAAGACGTCGCGAGTCTCATAAATGATGTTCACTTTAATTTATTAATACAGCCAAACTGTCATTTTTCCCACCTGTGGGATTCTTATTCTAATTTAAGTCTGATTTATTCATACAGCGTCTTCGTGTCTTGTGTTCGGCAAACGTGGTTCCGCGAGCGTCCAGCAGATGTCAGGCGTTCCAGAAGCGGCGTCGAAAATTTGCCTCTCCTGATGCGGTTTTGGCAACACAACCGTGGTGGAAACCCATTTCGAGCGTCCCTTTTCCTCCAATCTGGCAGCTATGCTTCGGATACTGTCAGAATTGATATCGGGATCGGGAGTACACGAATATTAATCTTCTGGTGTGTTGACAATCGGACGCGAAACATCGTGCGGGCCACGAACGGTGCAATTTTTATTATTTAGTTCCGACACGTCACTCATCGCTCTTTTAATAGTAAACGCGTCGTTAAAACGCCGTCCGCACTCAACGTTCTACCCAACGTTTTAATAGGCCTGATGAAAGATTGACTGACGCCACATAATTCTAGTCAAAATGTCACTCGAAGGAAAATACAACACAAAAAGTCCAGGTTTGCAAAACTCCGATTTCTCGATGCTGATATTTCTACTCTATTCTCCATCTGTTGAGCTCTCACGCGCGTTTCACTGCGGAAAAACGTTAATCCATTTTTCTTTTACGTTCGTTGCTTTGTTGTTTGACGAAAATTGGCCAAAAACAAAAGAGAAAATTTGAGTTTTTGGAATGCACTTTGTTGTTGGTCGAACTTGTGAATACGTCATTCTGAATATCGATATTTTAGTTTCCGACCTTGACCTTGACAATAATCGAGAATGGATTTTTATCACGATTTGATCATCAGTCGTTCCGCCTCGGCGACGTTTCGACGCACCGTTTAAATCATTATAGTTTGAGTTTGAATTGGAAATTGCGGCTGGCTGTTTACGTTTTCATGGATTTTTTCATTGTCGTTTTGTTCTAACGACGAAATAATTTCAATTCAGCTGTGAAGCGCTTGATGCGCGAGGTTATGGAGCTTCGTGAACCCACGGAGGAGTACAGAGCTTGTCCCTTGGAGGACAATTTGTTCGAATGGCACTTCACCATCCAAGGCCCGCCTTCCTCCGAATTCGAAGGCGGAATCTATCACGGGAGAATCCAATTGCCTCCGGAATACCCAATGAAACCACCTCATATTATTCTTCTTACCGTGAGTTGCCTTACGTTAATTAAAACCACATTATTTTCATCCGTGACTTATTTGTAACCATAACATTTATTTATTTTTTTACTTTATATTTTAGCCAAACGGTCGTTTCGTCGTAAACCAAAAAATCTGCCTGAGCATATCGGGTCATCACCCTGAAACGTGGCAACCCTCGTGGAGTATTAGAACGGCTTTGCTGGCGCTCATAGCTTTCATGCCAACCCCCGGACACGACACTATCGGCTCTCTCGATTACAGTGCAGATGAGCGGAAAAAGCTTGCCAAAAGGTAAGTTGCGCACCGGCGATCAAGAAATGCCGGTGAAATTATTTCCACCTTCGAAAAGTTATTCACGCGCAAAGTATCTGATTTATCAATACGAATGCATTATCGCAAAGACTGGCAAATTTTCCTCAACCTTTTTTTAACTTTAGCGAAAGAGAAAAAAGGATTTAGAGTGACTTGGAATTTGCCATTAATTCATGTAGTTATTCTGCATCGATACGTTCCCGCATTGTACATTTTTTTAAACCATCCAGGCAATGTTGAATACACGAATCTGTATTTTTCGTAGGTCCGTAAATTGGCAGTGTGACATTTGTGGTAAAATAGCCGATCTATTGGCAAAAAATGCGACCAAGCGACCAATCACCCAAGAAGAGCAACACATGCTGAACACAATTGCTCTAAAGGTATATTACTGCTCGAATTGAAAAACAACATAAATAAATAAATGAACTAAAAGAAATAAAATGCTCTAAACGAAATCGATTTAAATTACGCTTGCTTTCAGGCCGAGGAAACACCGCAAGCAGAACCGGCATTTGCTTCAGACACATCCAATAATTTCGAAACGTCATTGAGACAACGACACGGAGAATCGCAATTACTGGAAAATGCCGATCAAGCGCAGGCTGACATTATCGTAAATCAACAACTCGCGACCGTTTCCTCTCCCAACGATCTATTTTGGAGTATTCTCATAGCGTCTTTGCTCTCGGCAATAGTTTTGCTCGTTCTTCGACGACTCTTCTTCGCTTAAAATTCGCTTGATCGACTGTTACGACGAATAAAAATTGAAATCTGCAAGTCTACTGTGAAACCTCAACGTACGTTATGAATTATTACCAAAGTTTGTAAAAAATATCCCATCTAAGAACGATTTTCACATTTTGAAATGGTCAGTACTCGGCTAGTAGGGGGGGTTTAGGGGGATTGACCTGCGGCAGGTATCGACCCTTCGTACCTCGTCGTTTGGTGTCCATAACGGCGCCATAAACTCGAGAGCGTGGCCTGTTTGCTTACGATTCGTTTGTAAAAAGCGACGAGTTCGTGATTAAAATTAAAACCCGATGACTCGTCGACACGAAACGTCACGGCGGGATTTCCAGCCGCAACATAATTCTCAAATGGATTGCACCAGTACGAACCAACGGTTCATTAAATTTTTCCCCCTGAAATAACAATTCTTGTGGAGTTTTACAGTTATTTCTCTCTGTAACTTCTCTACCAACTCTACAAGGAATCAAATGAAAATTCGACAAATCTTATAAATAGACGAAAAAAATTTGACTAGGCAAAAAAGCAACACCTTACATTTTTTCCAGCAAAAAGATCGGCTTTTTTTTTTTTTTAAGTCAAATCGATAGTTTGAGTTTAAGCAATCGCTGTATTTTTGATTTTTGTAATAATAAAAAGAGTACGGAAGGTGATTATGCGAAATCTCGTTCGCTCTGCTAGGTCGAACGCTTCTAAATTAGGAGCAATTAGGAACACTGACGTATTCTGCATAAAGATTGGGTTAATCATGTAAAAATATTATTCCAACTGGGAATGTCTCCACGATATCCTATGTTAAATTCATGTCTGAAGAGTTAATAATCTTTTAATCGAGGATTTATCAATTTTAAATACACGTAGACAAGCAACCTGTGCTCTTGAATCTATGGCGCCATGATCGATACTAAATGGCATCGGATAATGCAAAACATTCATAATTGTGAGAAAGCAAAACATACAATCGGCATCTTAACATTTTATATGATCGCCAGGACTACGAGCATAGAAAATCTTTATTTAAAATTTTTTATTTTTGAATTTGTCTTTATTTTTTAATTTTTATTTTTGAGTTTTTTAATTTTTAAACGTCGCTTGTAGAATCTGGACTACATAGAATTGGGAAATAAATCGATTGTTCTAGCACGGGAACCGGAGATGCACAAATTCACAATAAAACTAGATTCAAAAATACTTTTTACATCGAATAAAAAAACGCTGATTATTAAGTTTCCATTAAATTTCTAGTTTCATAAAGAAGCAAAGGTAATTCAAAGTGTTAATATTTGAGTGACTCCAAGGTTATTGATTATTAGAAATAATATTATTGCCAATTCTCACCGAGTAATAGTTAAAAAATATTATAAAACGTTATTCGAACGGACAAATATTTTAAATAAATTTTTACCGAAATATTTCTAATGATTTAAACGCGAAACTTTAGACCGTTTTAACGTTAGAACGAGAATTGTACTTATAAATATAGTTTATAAAAATCATAGTGTTGTTACGTTTATGATACGTATGGAAATATTATTATGATAACGATGTATTATCCTAGTCTTTATTGATTTAGGTTTGAAATTTTATTGATTTTCCGACAAAAATATATATACTCATAACGTTATGTCCACGTGTGTTTGTAACAACACAGGATTCTCTCGTTGCTATACAATTTTCATACGATTTGTCTACAAACTACGAATAATCACGGCCTGCTCGATTTTTCAGACCATAATTTACTAACCATTGAACCTTCCCATCTTAATAAACAATTTTTAGCCTTAAATTTTCGATCGTACATTGCAAAATTAGTGGTCATAATTTGAAGCAAATAACTTCGTTAAAAATTGCGAAAACGAGTTCGAGGAATATGTAAAAATTGTTACTGTAAATTTTGGATTTCTGTTTCGAAATTCAACAAGGCTTTGATTCCAATTAAAATGCGTTCGTGCTTTATCAAAAACAAAAACCTCGTAGTATTGAATCAGACGCATAAATCAATATATTTCCGCAGAATTGAATCAATAACTCCTCATCGATATGCTTGTCCTTCGATTAAAGGGGGAAACCAGTTTAAGAGATGGATGAGAATTTTTCGTTAATTTTTTTAACCACGAAGGAATAATCAGAATTTTTCAAAACTCAGAGAATATTTCATTAATGTTTTGAAGTACATACGGGTAATTTTTTCAAGTAATTTCCGTCGGAAATGGTCGAGTTAAAAGCTGCTATTCCTTCGTCCTCTTCATACGCATTATTTCGAGCTTGCATCTCCTCTTGTCGAGTTTTCCGAGCTTCGATGGTCGACAAAACGCCGCGTCTATTCCGTCGGTTCACGCGCCGCTCATCCATCAATTTACCGTGCCTAATTGAAGTCTGCGAGCCAACTACACCTTTCAGTTCGTTCATCAGCATTCGAAGTGTCGAATTCTCTTCATTGAATAAGGTAGCAACCTAAAACGCTGCAACCTCGGCTACTTTCAGGTCAGAATGTAGGTGTAGGTGGTTGCTTTGCAGCCAATAATCGCCAAACGTTCGAGTTGAAACTTTCACTATCATTCTCCGCATAAATTCTCCCTAAACATCTCGGCAGTGAATCATCATCCCTTAAGTACGTGGACATTAAGCCAAGTAACTGAATAAGGGACTACCTGAGCGTCCGCTCCGTTCACTTCAGTGCTTCGGAACGAATCGCCATTTTGTTATGAAAGTTTAGAAACATTCTCGAATTTTATTTACAGTTTACGGAATTAAAAAAAAGTCGATTTCACGAACCGTTCAAACTGGTTTCCTCCCTTAAACTCCTGCAAACGGTAAAACGTACAAAAAAATAAGTGACATGTACGCTTACCAGATATCAGACTTTAGTTTATTATGATTTTCACTGAAATAAGAACTAGCATTTTTATTTCATATTCTATAGGCACTTAACATTTTTTTCTTCTAAACAATTCTCTGTGCTCATCCAGTAACCGCGTTTATTAGAAATTATCAGTTTATCATTAATCTAAACGTTTCGTCGCTGTCATATTTTTTTTTTAAGTGCAACAATTATCCGTTAATCTTTTTACAGCTGCGTTGTTTGCAAATTATTTTTTGATCAACGATAAAATGATATTACGATGTATACTCATGACATAAAAAAAAAGAGATTCTCGCAATTTTTTCCCCTAGCTTGCGATATTGGGGGAGTTTTATTATCGAGGAAATATGGGGTTAAGATGATCAACATCGTTAGCAGCTAATAATCGCTTCGAGTTCCCTATTTGGTCCCATTTATCGAAGATCTTTCCGTGAAGCAGACTCTGCGCGCAAGGCCGGAGTTTTAACGCAGGGCATTTCTATACGCAAAGCTTCCCCATAATGGGTTTAAGGGACTCAAAAATGTTCGTTCATCAGTCGCTAAACAACTGATATTACATCAGAAGCCTATTGATTACGGTAACGCGAACGTAAGCCTGAAATAGACAGCAAAGCAAGCCGGATTTTTTTAATCGACAATAAATTGGAAACGTGTACAAGAAAAAAAAAGAAAACAAACTGTAGAGATACTTCCCAGAAATTAGGATTTCGCTGTTTATCTAGTCTATAATCTAATGGGGGGGTTATAATTACGATTTTAGCAGAAATTAATAAACGATATCAAACGGTTTTTAAATATTTTCATTCAAGCACGAATTATAAGTTTGAAAAATAGCCCACAGATCAAAGTTTTCAGGGCTGTAACTAATTTTTTATTTTCAAACTTATTTCTCAAATTCCTCTGAATTACACATTCGACCTTATTCAACGTCTGATTGATCGTAATTTACGACCGAAAGTCCAGACGACAATGATTAATTTTTATCGTAAAAAATTCACGCGTTTCCATCGATTTCCATTATTTAAATTTTCCCCCCTAAAACGTGAATATTTCTATTTCTATTTCTATTTCTCATGAAAATAATATTCTAGAGCTAATCGTCACCGTTTATCGCTTCTTTGTAAAATAAAAATATGTAAATGATTAAATTAAAAAATGTAAAATGCAGAACATTGACATTTTTAAATAATAACATTTAACAAGAAGAGTAATTGACATCCGTCGCTATTCTTACCGCCGACATTAATTTCGAAAGTGTACTTTTGAGGTGGCATTCAGGGTTTGCGACACTGCTTGGCCAGAAAAGATAATTGTAATCTAAAATTTGGGATGGCAAGATTAATTTTATCCTCATTCGCATCGACACAAATTTCGCATTGTGTCGACTCCGCAATTAGATAGAAATTGTGCTGAGACCGAATAGCCTTAATTATTTTTTTTTCTCGTTACAATAACACCGAAACAATCGATTGGTGATTTTTTTTTCTTAATCACAGTAATGTTACATAATTTTTAATAATTTTGTGCAATTTTTCGTAATACTGCTAAAAATTTGGCGAATAGTTGAACTATTATTTCGGCAATAAAGTGTTGGACGAATATGTATAAAGTTCGCACTCAAGGGCGTTGATGAAAATCAAATCGCTTTGAGAGATCGAGGATATCATCGTAATATCATTGATTGATGTACGTACAATTCCAGTCAGTTCATTCTGTTTTAAAATAAAGCGCACATCGAAGACTACCTAGCACCTTTATACGGAGACGTGTCACGAGACAGCGTCCCCTGGACGTTGATTTAAGGTGAAACGATACATCGCCGTCGCTAAGTAGATTTACCAAAAATTACGCGCAAATAGACAAATATTTTGCAGTACTTCACGCCTGAACGTCTGAACAGAATTCGATAAAATTTCGTAGATCTATGTAGAATCGATCAAGGACCAACCTATATCTAAAGGTTTTCTCAAAATCTTTTTTACAATAAAAAAAATCTTCATCTGGTTTTTTTTGGGCAAAACATGAGATATAGTTTGGTCCTTGATCGATTCTACATAGATCTACAAAATTTCATCGAATTTCGTTCATCCTTTTAGGCGTTGAGTACTGCAGAATATTTGCCAATTTACACGTAATTCTTGGTAAATCTATTTACCAACGGCGATGTATCGCTTCACCTTAATTTTTTTAAAAAGAGAAACCCCCTCCTTAATTTCCGTGCGTCGATTAGTCGATAGTTGGATGCGATTGCAGCGTGAACGATTATATTTGTCTCGACCCCGCTATCAGAATAATTTCTCGATGTAATCGCGAAGACGTAGCTTCGTTCATGACCGAGGAGATGGAGAGAATACACCCTCATGTTTTTTTTTTTTTTTTCAAAAATACCGTGTACGAAATAATAACATGGACCAAACGTTCACAAAATTATTCTTTCGGCTCTTCACGTAGATATCATTTATTCGAAATATATTTTTGTGCGTAAAATAATTTTCATTCGATATACTATATTTTAGATATTTAACTTCGGAGAAAATTTTCTAATTCGTTGTTCTAAGTATTATGTGATACGCAAGATTTAACTTGGCAAGTTTTTTTTTTCGTTTTCAATTACACGATTTTTATTCGCGTCAAATTTTGTACGATTAAGGATAAAATGTTGGCGATTGAGTGACCGAATTTTAGATTTTGGTCAAAATATTTTTCATATATATTCGTCAACTACGCAATTAATCCTAAGAAATTATCCTAAGATTGAATCTCGAGTGTTGAATACACGAAAATTTGAGAAGCAAATATTTTTTACTCATGAATATTTCAATCAATGGTAAAATTTGCGGTTTTTTTTTCTATTCCGGAGAAAGAAGCAACCGCAGAATTTGAACGAATTAGGAATAATCCAAATCGTTCGAACACGGGCGTGTTAAAGTGCAAATGACGGTGTAATCTCTCCGTTAAACGATGACCATGACATTGACGATGCAAACAATTTTTAGCCGATGAATATTTACAATAGCTCTTTGGATTTACGTCTGTGTAATTTCTATGAAATACAAAAATAGAATTAGTTCCCGACATCGACGATTTACGAAGCTTTCGGGGTTATCAGCTACCACCGGTCCATTCCCGACCCGTCTCCTTGAGCGTTCTGTCGGTTAGTCTTTCGATTTCGGTCAACAATTGCTCGGTTTCGACGTCCATGCAAGCCATATCCGCCTCGACCGGATCCCACTCCAAGCTGTTCGGGGTTGAAACTTTGGACCATTGGGAAGCGGTCAAACTCGACGGTTGACTGCCGTTTATGGATGTATAAGACGGAGAACCATTCTCGCTCTCCGCTTCGCAATCGTACGTCCCGGACGGTGGCATAACTGCAATCAATAAATAAATGAATGAATAAATGAATTAATGAATTAATGAATAATTAAATAAATAAATAAATGAATAAATGAATAAATGAATAAATGAATAAATGAATAAATGAATAAATGAATAAATGAATAAATGAATAAATGAATAAATGAATAAATGAATAAATGAATAAATGAATAAATGAATAAATGAATAAATGAATAAATGAATAAATGAATAAATGAATAAATGAATAAATGAATAAATGAATAAATGAATAAATGAATAAATGAATAAATGAATAAATGAATAAATGAATAAATGAATAAATGAATAAATGAATAAATGAATAAATGAATAAATGAATAAATGAATAAATGAATAAATGAATAAATGAATAAATGAATAAATGAATAAATGAATAAATGAATAAATGAATAAATGAATAAATGAATAAATGAATAAATGAATAAATGAATAAATGAATAAATGAATAAATGAATAAATGAATAAATGAATAAATGAATAAATGAATAAATGAATAAATGAATAAATGAATAAATGAATAAATGAATAAATGAATAAATGAATAAATGAATAAATGAATAAATGAATAAATGAATAAATGAATAAATGAATAAATGAATAAATGAATAAATGAATAAATGAATGAATGAATAAATGAATAAATGAATAAATGAATAAATGAATAAATGAATAAATGAATAAATGGATAAATGAATAAATGAATAAATGAATAAATGAATAAATGAATAAATGAATAAATGAATAAATGAATAAATGAATAAATGAATAAATGAATAAATGAATAAATGAATAAATGAATAAATGAATAAATGAATAAATGAATAAATGAATAAATGAATAAATGAATAAATGAATAAATGAATAAATGAATAAATGAATAAATGAATAAATGAATAAATGAATAAATGAATAAATGAATAAATGAATAAATGAATAAATAAATCTTTTCCAAGGCAAATTCAATGTATAAATTTTTGAATGACTTCGTATCAGACCTTCGTGTTCCCACTCAAGGTCCAGGGAAGACGCGGGGGTAGAAGATATGCATCCTTGGTGCTTCAGAAGGGTCCTAGCGTCCAATGTCTGCGGCGGACTGTTCAATCCGGAGCTGGACAAAGTTCCATTGAATCAGGTCAAAGATTTCGTTATTTGAAGAAGAGTCTTCGACATCATTGTTTAATTTAGATGAAAGTGAGAATGCAGTGGAATTATTTAAATCTTATGCTCTTCTTTTAAAATCGTATCATTTTTTCTGGCGAATAATTTATGTATGAAATTATGTTTACCTGTTTATCAAAAACAAGAAAATATTTTTTATTGGAATTTAAAGTCTAATCGGTTCCACGAATTAAATTCGCATGTTCGCCATTTTTTTATCAATAAAAAATTAATATGATTTTAAAAAACTAGAAAACGTTATGCTCCATCTTAACGACGTATATTTAGAATTATCCATTGGAAGATAAAAAATTAGGCAAATTTTTTCGTGTTCCAGATTTGAATAAAAATAAAAAATGGTATCTCGGGTACATTAGGGTTGCTCGTTTTGAATTTGAAACTGCAGAAAAAAAAACATAAGCGAATTAATTTCTATCCCCCAGTTATTTACCTCTTGGATGCATCGATTCTAGATTTGAGCCTGGAGTAAGGATTGAACCCTCTGGACCATCCGCTTTCCTCGCCTAACTCCAAACTCACAGGAACTCGGTATTTTTTCTGAGGACAATAATTATTAACGGAATCATTCCAGCTCTCGCATCGGACCCGGAGTAGCTTTACATATATCAGGTTCAAAATTAATGCATGTGATAGTAGACGAAAAAAATCGTATGTGAGATTTTTTAATTTTTACCTTAAATCTTTTCAAGGAGAGTAGCGACAGTAGACTATCCACGCAAGCAATTTTGGAGCATATTTGTTATTATTATTATTATTATTGTTATTTTTTTCACATTATCATTCTGGATAATATGAGAGCATACACAGGAATATTGCAGTGAAATTATATGCAATATTATTTACCCCATAGATGTTCCGGATTCTGCAGAATTTTCATCCCCATCAGTTAAGTTACATAGCTGCAATATAACAAAAAATGTAATGTAAAAAATTTGCTATAATTTTAAATACAGAATAAAACGAAAATTCTCTACGAAAATTAACAAAAACGTTCTTGAATATATATGAATCAATAGATTAATCTTATGAAAGACCTTGCGACGGTTATAGACATATAATAGAGAGGATAATAAACAGTCAAAATAATGTACAAAATGAGAATTGAATAAAACAGCTGATCCCTTGATATTAATTTACAATTATGACCATCAAATTATTCATACATAAGACTTTTCTGTATAAGACATTAAAACTTCTATACAACCAATGTTGCTAACATTCTTGTCAGTTTGTTCAAGCGAATAATGGATCAACATACCTCAACTAGTTCTGCCTCTTGGGAGGCCATGTTTGTACGCCTGCAAGTATAAAAAATATTATAATGAAATCATCAATAGATTTAATATAATTAATACAATATAATAATATAAATGATGTAATAATAATAATAATAATAATAATAATAATAATATTTATAATAACAAAAATAATAAAATAAAATTTATATGTATATAAATATAAATCGTTCGACAAATTTTTGAGTAAATAAAAAAAATTGATTGTTGATGTTGACGAGTTTTACGAAAAACTGTTTTAATGCGATTAGTGGTTGGTGACTAACCTGTACTTGAAGGGGTTGTTGACTTTGGCGAAACATTGACCAAGACAGGCCCCCATGACCTATCACACGACGGCTCCGTGCTGTCATCTAAAAATCTTTAATGTTCTAACGTCGCTCCAATTATACCCTGATGAAAAGGTTTGACACTTAACCGTACCCTTATATTATAGGGCGGCGATTGTGCCTCACATTTCGTGTCCCAGCAATGCCGAAGAGATTTACGAATTTCTGATTGATGAAAAAGACAACTTCGACATCGGCAATGCGATCGGCCCAGAGCGGCCCTGAACGGGCTCTCCCTTGCACTCCCTTACAGAAACCAACGAAAAGACAAAAACCCAGAAGCGCCGGAAACTCAGGGGTTCTCCGCGTCTCGCGCCGAATTAGTCATCATTCGTTGTGTGTTTGTGTGCGTGTGGAATTGTCTGACGCGTCGAGCTCCGGGAGCTTGAGACGATGGACCACAAACACGCTCTCCTTCTCTCTCACTTCGCAGCGAGCTCTAATTGCGCTGTCTCTCTCGCACTGCCCGATGTAGCCCATCGCCTTAAAAGACAGAATATCGAATTCTGATTTCCAAATTTGGAACAAAAATCCGTAGAGTAACTAAGTCCGAGAGCGGCCACTACAGGCGCTGGCAAACGCAGCTGCCAATCGTCTATGGGTGGATATTTTTTATTTTCATTTTTTTCAAGTATTTTTTTCACATGCTTAGGTGGTTGAAAAAATATATTATAAATCTGTTCCGGACGTGAAATCGTCTCAGCTATTCGGAAAAAATATGATTTTTTCATTTCATCCCTTGGAAATTTATTGAAATCGAAATTGTAACTTAAGAAGCTCTCTTCATTGCGATTATATTTTTCGTCTCAGCATTATCGGTCCATATGCATGTATCGATGTGCTTTAGACGACTGTCGTAGCCATCTTGGCGACCTTTGGCGTACTTCGCGTCACCTGCCGGGAAGTATTGAGACTAAAATTTCTTCGAACTTCAAAGACGTTGTCTCAACACTGTAAGCCTATCTCTTTCACTTCAGTTTGCCTGATAGTTGCAGGTTTCACGATGTTGCACAGTTTTTCCAAAAGGGTTGGGTCGAGCGTGGTCATTGTAAGTCATTATGATTGACTCACAGTAGAAATTCATTCGAATCATTTACACGGTCGTAAGAAAATACGCGTTTTGCTACAACGTTGCGACGTTTATTCCACAAGAACTCGTAGCGGAGAGAAAGCTTCGGATCTTTTACGCAACGTAAAATAGAAACGACAATGAATCGAATAAATTCATTTTTGTTGCATGTTGGTTTGTTATGTTGCGGTGAGTAATGCGAAGGTTTAAAACACAACAATTCTTATATTCATCATTATTATTATCAATGGATTATCGTTTGGAAAATTTATTTGTAATTAGTTGATTTAAGAAAAAAAAATTGATTCGTTTCAGCTCTGGCTTCGGCAAACGGTGGATGCGAGATACCGGAGACCATCAGAGACGCGTGGTTCTCTTGGGAAAATGGAAAAAACACGGTGACTGAAATCAATGGAGATTCCATGACGAACAGGGGATATTGCGTCGCTATGGAAGAAAGAGAGCCGTTGCACTATCTGTTCGTCTTCAAAAGGAGCAATTGCTATTATTGCGTTAACTTGATCGTCAGAACGCTCAATGTTATGGAAAAAGTTGAAAGTGAGAAGCATTTCATTACATTTTAATACTAATCTTTTACTTAACTTTTGAATACTAATTTATGGCCAAAATAAAAAAAGGTTAGAAGTTCTAACGTAAAACCCTAAAAAATGTTTCCTTCTTAAGGAAGCTAAAGCTTGCAACTTTTTTCCTCATAGGAGATGCCTCATATACTGCATAGCACAAAAAAAATGTGAGAAAGCAATGTGCAAGGTTTTATTTCACAACTTTCTTTTCCATCACAATTTTTATCGATTAATTAGATGTTAGTTTCGTAATTTCATTTATTTATTTTTTGCTTTGTAATTTATGTTGCAGCAACTTGTATCAATTTGCCGAGCGACGTTGAGCCAACAGTAGACAACGTGTGCCTAAATTTACCGGCGGATCAACAACTCGTTACACTTTTCTCTGAGAATTATAAACCGGTCAATTGCAGATCCTCTCTCGAGGGTGTTTGGCAATTCGCTTATCAGGTAAGACGGTGGTGAATAATTCGAAAATGGATTATCCAATATAATCGAAAGCTCGTCCTGAGATTTTTGATAATTTTACACAAGAAAAGGAAGAAAGAAAAATTGTTTAAGAAAAACATAGAATTGATAATGTAAATATTTCAAATTTTCAACAAATCCGAATTTGTCGACTGCTCTTTATCAAATAGAATATTTGGTGCCGAATACTTTCGATTTTTACTTTGTCCCTATTGAGCTAAACTCGGCGAATTTGACGTTACTCAGAACGATAACGTCGATGATTAGAAAGTTCCATGATTGATAATCCATAATTGTCCACAGAATCGATTTACATCTACAGGAGTGTGCGACAATCCGGACGCGCAGATACGTTCGTGCCAGACTCCGGGTACCCAGTTTCTCATAACGAATCAAAAATTCAATATAACGTACAAACAGTGCATCGGTATGGCAGCTACGTTCGATAGGGGTAAGTGTCTTACGATAATCGTATTTAATCAACGTTCTCTAACAATCAAACCATTGCTTCCTATCTTAAAAAAGAAAGAACGAGTGAAAATTCAAAAGAAAAATTCCTTTGCAAAATTAATGAAGATATCAATTAAAATTTTTCTCTTTGTTTTGATTATTTTGTAAACTTTCTTTTACATTTTTTCAATAGAGAAATAATTAACAAATGGCGAGGCTACGTCATTTTCATTTGAAGGCTATTTTTTTATGGTGTCTTACGGTAGACAACCGATATCCAGAAAAATCGATTGAACAAAAAAAAAACAAAAACAATAAACATTTCAGAAGGTTAAAATAACTGGTATTATACGTCGAAAATGTAGAAAACTATAGAAAACGTCGAATACGTCATAAACCATCTAACCATCTAAAATTAAAAATAGTACATTGTGTATCAAGGGTGGAAAGTACGCCATCTCGACAAGTGTGAAGTTACACGCGTCTAACTCGCTTTCCGCTCGCGATGCAAACGATACTTTTTTCCCTACCCTTGTTAAAAGCAAGGAGATCCAAGCATGTGCTACGAGCGCAAAGTGACCGATTCTAGTCCAGAAGCGATGACGCATACGCAGTTCGCCAGCGGGCGAACAAATTCATTTTCGCCCGGCACAGCGAGCTTTACTTAACACAAGCAAAGGATAAAAATCGAATATGAAGTTCCCGCATAATGTTTATCTCGAATATTCAATGGATATTCTCAATTTAAATGATTATGCCCGTCTGCGTTGATTCGGAAATTACGCCAACTACGGGCTCTGGAGTTTGGGAGGCGAACCGCAGATTGAGACCCACTGATCGGGTCGCCTTCGGCCTCACTCGGGAATGGGGAAGAAGGGTCGAGTGACGTCATCCCGGTGGCGAGGCAAACTGACACGGGGCAAACTTACACAAGGGTCAACTTCCAACATTCCAATCTACATAATGTAGAAAATTAGGGGCCGAAAATACGCAGTGTTTTACATGTCAAAAGCCATGTAATTTTTTAACGGGATTCTACCTACCCAACCCCGTCGTAAAATGACCGATTTCCGCCCAGAGGCGATGAAGCATGCGCATTCCGTCAGCGGGCGAACGAGTTCATGTTCGTCCGCCATGCCGGACGTAAATGATTCTAGCGACCCGCCATCTTGAGTTTCAAATACAAACAGCACATCTGACCGAAAATATCGATTGCGAACTTAATAACATCGAGCGAATTTAAAAGTGCGAATATGGATGATAAAAATTGTAGTGGATTCGAAGAGGTGGAAATAAAAATGGAAGAAAATGAAGAATCGTGTTCGCCGCCAGCTATGGTTGACAGCGAAATGGCTGACACTGTAAACACTATGTCGTTGCCTCCTAAGTCGCGCGAAAAATACGAAGGGGTTTACATAACCTACAATAAGTGGAAAGTTTCGAACAATATAAAAGTAACTACGGAGAACTTTTTGAGAGCCTATTTCATAGAATTGTCCGGTAAATACGCGCCGCCAACTATGTGGTCAGTCTGGTCGATGCTCAAAAGCACCATCAACCAGAATGAAGGAATCGACATTAGTCGATTCACTCAATTAACAGCCTTCCTGAAAAGAAAATCGAACGGCTACAAAAGCAAGAAATCGAAGGTTCTGTCTCCGCAGGAAATACAAAAATTCTTAAAAGAAGCCCCCGATGATGAATACCTCGCCACTAAGGTAATTTCATACATACATTATAAGTTGTGAATCAAATCTAATTGCAATTTTTAAAATTTGATTAACAATTTCATTAACGCGCTCGTAATAAAGAAATATTTTCCATAAAAAATGTTCTGCGCAGGTGTCTCTTGTCTTCGGCATTACCGGTGCCTGCAGACGCGAAGAGCTAGCAAATTTGAAAATGAAGGACGTCCAACCCCAAGGAGAAATCATCGTCGTGAAAATTCCTAACACAAAAACTCCGCGGACTTTTGTGATAGAAGGCGAGTTGTTGGATATTGTGAAGAGATACGCAGCTCTGAGGCCGCCGAATGTAACTGTCAATCGCTTCTTCCTGAACTTTAAAAATGGAAAATGCACCGGCCAAGTTATCGGGAAAAACACTTTCGGCGCAATGCCAAAACAAATCGCCAAATTCCTGAATTTGCCGGATCCAAGTTCATACACAGGCCACAGTTTTCGCAGGACCTCCGTAACGCTCCTTGCCAAATCCGGAGCCGATCTGAAGAGAAAAATAGGAACCATGATGATGTCGAATATTGCATCGACATCGGGTGAAATGGACGAACCAGAAATGCCACCGTCTCGAAGATTTAAAATAGCCAACGTCTCGCAATCCGGCAATAACGTCAAAGATTTTTCAAATGCAACCATCACCGTGGAAAACACAACAGAAAATCCCGTTTTTAACTTTCATAATTGTAATGTCACTATAAATTACCATTAATTGATGACCTGTTAACCTTAAAGGTGGGAAAATAAAAGACTTTCGCGATCCAGTGATAAAACAAACATGTATAATTTGCATAATAATAAATTAAATTTACATCACCGGTGTCAAGCACCTTTTCATTTTACTGTGTTTTTCAAAGTTCGAAAAACAGAATTTTTAGTTGTTGGGTGCTTTTCAAACATCAAAAGTACCAGAATTAGTTTTAAAGGTACCAGAAATAAAATTTGTTCGGTGCTTTTTTGGTGTTTTCGACCGAATTTACAGTGTTTGCAATGTTTGAAAAGCACACAGTGCTTCGTTCGGTGGCCGCCTTACTACGTTTGGTATTTTTTTTGGTGCGAGAACCTTGCAGGGATCTAACCAACCGTCTCTGGTCCATACAGCCATTGACATTGGATATTGGTTTGACATTGTTTTGCAGCATCTCGACCTAGTCTGCGATTTTTTCTGCTCTCTTTTGATATTTCTTGTGTGCTTGTCTCGTCTTTGGCAAGCGCCCTTCATCTTTTCTGTAGTTAGTCAACGTAGCCCCACCGAATCACAAAAGTTGGTTACTATTCAGCTAATTATCACAAATTCTTCATGATAATTCGTCCACACACTTTTATATCGCTATTTTTCCGAGAAAAAAAAAACAATTTTCCCCTAAATATATCTCTTTAATTCAATTGACACATAAAAAACTTTAAACCCACCGTAAGAAGAACCAACAAAGATTGTTTAGCCTTTGATTGATCCAATGTACTCCGCATTATCGTTACAGTTGTCGAATACAGCTGCTTGGGCGACTGGTTCGTCGGCAAGAATCATTTTTTCGCCGTCGCAAATACGAAAGAGTCGCGAAAGGACGAGAAATATCGTTGCTTCTTGAAAAATCGCGACGACGATATTTACATCGGAGTTTCGATAACCGCCGAATGTAATACCCTCAAAACCGTCGAACAGAGCCCGGAACGTTTGCGAATAACTCCGGTTAAAGCCGAGGTCGTCGAACCGGGCTGCAGGCTACCACAAAATATGACCGGTGATTGGATCAATACCGCGAACATAAACGCCGATCTGTTCATCAATGAAACCCACATCATCGAAACTCTTCATCCCGACGAAGAACGAATCAGACGGACTGTTTACGTTTGTAAAGAACAACGCGATACACGAGTTATGATGGCTCGATTGACCGTCGACGGATGGTATGAATTATCATCTTAATTGCAACTAGTTATGCTTAATTATTACGTTTTTTCCGATTTTCTAAAATAATTGGATTCGTTTTTCTGAGAAAGCAAAAAATTCGAATCGGTATCCCTACGTACACTTTATTATTGTTTTTCTTAATTATGTTATGGTATAATAATTATTATTATCATTGATTATTCATTCTATTACTTATTATATTATGTCATATAAATATAATAATAATGATAATAATAATAATAATATATATTATGTAATAGTATATAATAATAATATATTATATAATATTGTATAATAATATCATATATTATATAACATTACATAATAATAATAATATATATTATATGATATTGTATAATAATAATATATATTATATAATGTTATGTAATAATATATATTATATAATATTATATAATAATACATTACATAATATTATATAATAATAATATTATATAATATTATATAATCTATTACTTATTATTTTATATAATACAATTAATATCTTATCATCATAGTAATTTATTATATTTATTAATGACTGTATACTCAATTAATTTCCGCAGGATTAAAAAATGTTTTTAATTTTATCAACAGCCAAAAAGATTACGTCTGCTTCGATTTTGTGCCGCGACATCACAACATAATTCGATATAGACGTGGTCTAGCCGTTATCAAAGACAGTTTTTCCACGGTTTGTTCGTGGGTGCAGTTTCCGAACAAAGAAAATTGGCGTTACGATTTGTATCTGGGTAAGTTAAGAATGTTGCTTTATTTTACTCCGAACATGAGAATACATGAAAGACTAATTTCTTTCTATACATCGTTTCACAGCGAAAGATCCGGTTCCCGTGAGATGCCCCGTGGCCGGAAAGTTCTCGTTCGAGCAGAAAGGAGAAATTCCATTTGAAACGAGAATTCTGGGTGGAGTAACGCTGTCGCCTCGTTACGACACCAACTGTACCCTGAAGACGTCAGATTTTTCGGTATGCGACCCCGAACAGAAGGAAATCGCCGTCGACGAAACTTACTGTTTGGCCGTTGATTATTTGGGTCGTCCCAAGGATATTTACAGTAAGTCATTGTACAGGGTAAAATCATTCGAGGGTCGTTGACTCGTCAAACTTAAAAAAACAAGGCTTGAAAAAATAAAATAAAAGAAAATTCGTCGTAATCTATTGCACCAACGACGCTCGTCACACGCACACGTTAAATATTACCGAATTCATAATAAGATACAAAATAGTTCTTCATGGAGAAATTCGTGATTAACCTACAAATTCCAAGGAAGCAATTCCCAAGTTTCAACTCGCAGCTTTTCTTTTATACCCTCGAGAATGGCTCGATCATTAGCGAAAATATCGTGCAGAACGCTGACACGCGAATTATTTCGATTGCAGGTGAACCTGATTACCGAATGAAGTGCATCGGTTTTTGGAAAGAAAATCTCAAGTCTTATCTAATCACGTACGACGAGCTTGATCCGTTCAGCGAGTATCGTTGTTGGATCTACCAGAGAGCGGATCTTGACCGAGTATTGATGTCACAATCGCTCGGTCCTTTCTGTTCGATGAAGCAAAACGTGACTAGTTGGAACGGGACTGAGGGCGCTGCAGTCGCCATCGATATGAGAGTAAGCAATGTTCAATGATGCTCGAAAAAATAATCTATTACAACCACGAAATTGGCATTGGAATTCTTCAGCTAACCAAATTCATCTTTGGCAATCCGCGAAGAAACCAAAGGACGTTTGCGTTCTGTATTTACGTACTTTGGGCTTTCTTACGTTAGTCTAGCTTAAAAAAATGCCTCGATGTCGTTTCCGTCCACGCGCATTGTTTAAAGTTAAAAGCCAAAATCTATTTTTCTCCCACGCGCATTGCTTGGTGCGACATTTATAACGATGAGATCGTTCGACCGGTTAATAGAAGCAAAAAAACTGTCAATCTGTGCCGGGTCAAACTGCGCCGAGGCAGACTGAAACTATCCCGCTACTTCTCCGGCCTTGTTTGTTTCACTTTTTTTTTCAAGGAGTTTCGTACGTGCAAATAAATGCAGCATGATGATGGATCAATATTTTTCAGGAATACGAACGCGAGAGGGATCAGTGTCCCATGTACTTCGACGACGGAAGTGATCCGTGGGCGGATCGTGCGAGTACAATCACCGTCTTTCATTTTAACAGAAGTGGCGTGGAAAAAACTGAACCGTTACTTGTTTTGAGCACACTAGCCGCCGCTACGCTTATCGCGATGTTTCTGATGCGTTAGTGACAACTCGTGGTAACGACGCTAAAATGTTCGAACGATTGACGAAAGCCGTAGCAATATTCGGTTCACGTCCATCTGAGATTGTCCAGGTCTCGAAATTCCTAATCCTTAGCTGAGTAGATCTCGAAATTCATTGCTCAGTTGACCGAAAACGTATATATATATATATGTATAATGGCGTAGCTCGAGCTATCACGTGACTAACTTCACGTGGTACAACGAGCTACGACACTATATCTATATATACGTTTTCGGACGAGCTAGCAGTATGAAGTTCGAGACCTACCCGCTCAGTTGTCCAAAAACGTATATATATATGTAGATAAAATGGCGTAGCTCGTTGTACCACGTGACCATCTTCACGCGGTAGAACGAGCTAGGGCACAATATCTATATATACGATTTTGGACAACTGATCAGTATGATTTTCGAGACCTACCCCTTAGATTTTACATTTTATAATTCCGTCCCACACGTGCATAGCAATGACTATGAACGTTTATAGAATTACTGCCTCATCGACGAAAGAAAAAAAAAATTGCCCGAAGTGCGAATTTAGACTTAAGAACTCGTAATCCGTCCATGCAATTATTCGTCTTGTCACATTCGTGTCAAAGCCGAAATGATTGAATTTTTTATACGTTGACATTTTTGGGAATGTATTTTCCAAAAAAATTCAAAAGTAATTTGGAAAATTTTTCGGAAATATTTTTCTGAAATTGAATTAATTTTTTTTTAAACTGCATGACGAATCATGCTTTATTTTGAAAATGATCAAACATATTGTTCGCATCAATTGACGAACGTATGTTATACATTATTGCGTTCTACAGTTGTAATAGTATTGAACCAATTGCCATAGAAGTAACGAAAGAATACTTACATTGGAGTGAGACACGCGACTCTGAAATCAAAAGGCGCTGAAATCAAAAGGTCTCCACACGAAGCATTGAAGCAATAAAAATTCATTAGTACTTTTTTAACGGTGCGCTAGGACTGCTCGTAATTTTCGAAACGACAGTTTATGAGCTAAACCGTCATCGCTACTCGGAATTGTCTGATGAAGAAAAATATATCTGTGGCTAGATATAATCCCGATGTGCCCGCCGAACAGTCAAAGAGCAATTACGTGTAAATAACAAACCTGTGGCTATACATATATATATGTATACATATATGAATTGTATCAAATGATTGACATTTGTGTATGCTTTGCAGCGCTGTTTGTTTGAAAAATAAATTAACATTGAATTTAATATCCAAAATGAATTTAATAACAGTCAAGTCTGGAAAGTTAATCACTCGGGCGAGTATGAGAACTATTTTTTTGTCGTAAGCAAGAAGCGAGCGTCCAAATATTTGTGGTGAAAAATGCTTGTGCATTTCTGCTAACCGAG
The DNA here is from genome assembly GCA_963971145.1 of Sussaba pulchella. Lineage (NCBI taxonomy): Eukaryota > Metazoa > Arthropoda > Insecta > Hymenoptera > Ichneumonidae > Sussaba > Sussaba pulchella. The sequence continues at coordinate 14,316,122 of OZ020168.1, forward strand.
TCGATAAATCTATCATTTTTATACGTTTCTATTTTCTTTTCTGTATTATTGGAAAATTTGTTTAACCGATGACTCATAACTAGAATGACATGTCTGCAGCAGCAACATCCGTCCAAGCACTGTTAACGAACGTCAGGATCCGAAATGTAACAACTTGTATTATTATCTTAGTTTATTAATGAAACTTACGTTATTGTAATCGTAGCTATTTTTATACATTATTACGACGTAATTAATAGTCGTATTTGTCAATAAATCAATTGTACAAGAAATATCGTATTACGTTGGTCGAAATTAATTTAGGTGAGACACATAAACAAATGTTTGCACATATCGGATTGATCCGCGGGGTTTATTTGGTCCAGCTGACTTTGGGTATGTCAAAGTGTTCCGTAAGACTGTCCAAATGCCTGTTGAATTCTTCCACTCGTTGTTTGTGCGTCATTGACGCCTTTTGCTTTATCCGTTCGGTTTGCTGTAAACAGATTACGTAAATAAATTATTATCCCACCGATTAGTTGGTGTGCCGCAGAGAACAATTTTCGTGTAATTTTTTTCACTTTCCGTAGCTTTGTTTACAAAACAGAACGGTTGATCATTCTGCCACTATAAACCCTGGATTGGAAAAAAAATAGTACTCGACAATCCCGCAAATTATGTAAGCAAAACAATGCAGTCACGATGTTTCTTCAAAAACAATTTCGTGGACATGGTAATTTCGTAAAAACGTTCCAATCAACGCGAATGTTTATCGTCAACGACTCACCATTTTTTCCTGCATCTTCTGAAATGCTAGCTCGGCTTTCGTTCTCTTAACCTCGAAACTCGTTTCTTGTCGCGGCTTCTCTTCTTCGATGATCTTCGTTACTTGAACCAATTTTTTCTTCTTCTCTCCTTTACGTTTTTTTCTGAAAGATCGACGAACACGAATGATTTGTTAATAAGACGAATTTCAACGAACGAACATCAAGGTGGAAAAGACATTCGGGAATTGTTTACTTTTTAATGATAGCCTCGTCGTTTTTTAATTTTAATGGTCCTTTGGCGACGTGAGCGTATGGATCGTCCTCCGTCGTCGATGACATTTTTCCTCAGCGATTGAAAATATATGGTAGTATATTCTCTTAAATATATAATTATATTCTCTTTCTACCTTGTTTTGACGTATTCGTCAGCTGGGTCAGGCGGGACCTGTGACCTGTGACGCTTTCTTCAAGAAGAAAACAGGCACAGAAGAGAGATTTACATAGAACCGCACTTCCTAGTTTAGATTTTGGACGGTGCGATTAGTGTCGCCTTTTTTTGTTAGGTGGCGTTACTATCGTATCGGTGTGACAAACACGCTCTTTCCTCTCTCGCTCCGCAGCGAGCGCCGATAGCGCTGTCACCTTCGCACTGGGCGATGTTGACGATGCTGATGGCTAGTCCTGTGCCCCCCCCCCCGCCGGTCGTATCCACATGTACATCATTCACTTTTGCTCGATATTTCTTGGTTAGGTTGGCCACTCGGTCTGATGCAATTGCATGCAACTTATATCGACACCAAGGTCAGCGGCCTGGTTTGAATTAGAATAATTCTATTTATTATTTCTACGCCGGTTCGTGGTTAATTAATTTATTGCAAGTCTCCGTTGCGAGCAACATCAGTGAAACAATGGTCGGCGTCGTCGGCGTGCAGAACGATACCGTAGTCGACGAGACCGCTCCACCGAAGACTGCTAAGCAGCTGGAGAAAGAGGCTAAGAAACTCGCGAAATTGGAAAAATTCAAACAGAAAAAAGATAAAAAGGAAACGGTTGCCGCTACCGCGACAACTAAACCAAAAGAAAAACCAGAGGTACGTTTTTGTTTTTCTACATTGATTATTATTGCGGTTATATTAAATTAAAACGCTTGCCATCGGAACATATGTTTTGTAGAGGTAAATTAGAAAGTCTCGTGAATTATATTTTTTGTTGTACTCGAGTATTTGACTCTGAGTATGGACTGGGATTAAATAAGCCTATTTTTTTTAATCAAAATTTTGTATTCGGCGACACGAGTGTTAACTCAATTATTGTACTTCATTTTTTTTATTTCTATCACTGAAGACATATAGCACAAAAGATATTAATTGTGTGGTCTCTTAAATATTTGTATAACTTACTGTTGAATTCAGAAAATCGAGAAGAAGAAAGAGGCTAAAGAATCCGCCGTGTATACCTCGGATACTCCTGAAGGTTCCAAGAAAGATGTTGCCTGTGCAATGCCAGATGCGTACAGCCCGCAGTACGTCGAAGCTGCCTGGTATGCCTGGTGGGAAAAGGAAGGCTTCTTCAAGCCTGAATATGGAGTAAATAACTCATCTCAAGCTTCTCGCAAATTCGTTGAATTACATTTAAAATAGGTGTATGATTATTATTTTTTTGTTCCCAGCGAAAATCCATCACGGAGCCAAATCCCAAAGGCAAATTCGTGATGGTCATACCACCTCCCAATGTAACCGGAGTTCTGCATTTGGGACACGCTTTGACTCATGCCGTTGAAGATGCCATCACGAGATGGTGAGCGTTCCGCAAATGGACAATTTTTTACAAAAAAAATAATAATAATTTGTATTCTAACAGGAATCGGATGAAAGGTCGTACCACACTGTGGAATCCTGGCTGCGACCACGCCGGAATCGCGACCCAAGTTGTGGTGGAAAAGAAATTGTGGAGAGAAGAGCAAAAGACGAGGCACGATTTGGGCAGAGAAGAATTCGTCAAAAGAGTTTGGCAATGGAAAAATGAGTAAGCTCGCCTCTGACCTTTCCTTTTAATATTTTATAATTTTTATGACATATTAAGGGGCTAGGCCACTCTAGAGGCAGAAAAAAAAGGCTTTTAGGGTGTTTTTTTTTTTCAGAAAAACTACAAAATTAATCGAAATTACAAAAAAAAGGGTGTTTATCATACATATCAGTACAACTGTTTAAAATAATTTTTATAGGAAAATTATTATTCAGTATATCGATAAAAAAACATCATAATTCACAGGAAAGGTGAAAAAATATACGAACAGTTCAGAAAATTAGGTGGTTCGCTCGATTGGGAACGCGCTTGCTTCACGATGGATCCAAAATTGTGTCGCGCCGTAACCGAAGCGTTCGTGCGTCTGCACGACGAAAATGTCATCTACAGAAGCAATCGTCTCGTCAACTGGTCTTGCACCTTGAAAAGTGCTATTTCGGACATCGAAGTAATTTCAAACGATTCAAATTAAAAACAAGTCGATCGAACGAAAAGCGATTTAATATTAATTTCATCGACAGGTCGACAAAGTGGAATTGACCGGCAAGACAATGCTCTCCATTCCTGGTTACAAGGAAAAAATAATGTTCGGCGTGTTGGTACATTTTGCCTACGAAGTCGAGAATTCTAATGAAAAATTGATAGTCGCGACGACGAGAATCGAAACGATGCTAGGAGATACCGCAGTGGCCGTTCATCCTAACGACGCTCGTTATTCGCATTTGGTTGGAAAATTCGTGAAGCATCCGTTTTGCGAACGACGCATACCGATAATAACCGACGATTTCGTGGACATGGATTTTGGCACGGGTGCTGTAAAAATCACACCTGCTCACGATCCCAACGATTACGAAGTTGGAAAACGTCACGAACTTCCTTTCGTGACGATTTTCGACGACGATGGCATCATTGTCGGAAATTTTGGCAAATTCACGGTGGGTGGAACATTCTTGCATCCCTTCAGGAATTTGTGAAGGTTTAAACGTATTTTAATCTCTATGAGAAAGCCAAAATCGAGTAAAACAGAAAGTCGTAGAGAAAAAAAAGTTCTTACGTTACTTCAAATATGAGGAAGCAATTTGCAAGTTTCAACTTACAGTTTTTTGCCTTCAAGACTCAAACATTGTCGTGTAACGTGGCTGAAGTGAGAATTAATTTACAGGGCATGAAGCGATTCCACGCCAGAAAGGCGGTGCTTGAAGAATTGACGAGCAGGAAGCTGTTCATTGAGATCAAGGACAATCCGATGGTCGTACCGATGTGCAGTCGATCCAAGGACGTAGTTGAGCCACTGATAAAACCACAATGGTACACCAATCAATGCACCCTACGTAGAAATCCCAAAATTTTCAACGCAAATCGATCCATCGCTGTTTCATTTCTAAAATACATCAGTTACAAATTTATTCGTATCGTCAAATCCCAGCCCAGAATTCGATTCTGAGGTCTGGTAATAACTCAGGACGCCATTCAACAAGCTAAAATTTTATTTCCATTGACATGATTTTTTTTCTAGGTACGTAAAATGCAACGATATGGCTGCGAAAGCGATGGATGCCGTGAGAACGGATGAATTGAAAATAATACCGGAACAATATAAAAAGACTTGGTACCACTGGATGGAAGGCATTCGCGACTGGTGCATCTCCCGACAATTGTGGTGGGGTCATCGAATTCCCGCGTACCACGTGAGCTTGCCCGACAACAGCTTGCCGAGCGACGTCACCGACGACGATCGTTGGGTCAGCGGAAGAAACGAGGACGAGGCTAAAGAAAAAGCCGCCAAAAAATTCAACGTCAACGCGAATAAGATAGTTCTAAAACAAGACGACGATGTATTGGACACGTGGTTTTCATCCGGATTGTTTCCATTCTCCGTTTTTGGCTGGCCGGATCAGGTAAATTGATCGTTCGTTGATAAATTTTCGATCCAACGTGATGAAAATAATTTTTGATTAATTTTTTATTAATCCTTTGTGAATTTCAGACCGAAGAAATGGAAGCTTTTTATCCTGGTA
>OZ020168.1:14921110-15095162 GCA_963971145.1 Sussaba pulchella
TCCATCGGATATTCTTCTTTCGCCATTCGGAGACAAATTTTCAAGTCTTCGCAGTCGGTCACCATCGTCTCCAGCCTTCGATAATGAAACAAAATTTAGTTTAAACCACGAAAATAAATTAAGATTACGACGATCGACGTACTTACTTTTTAGCGTAAACCTCGAGTGTTGATCTTACGAAGTTTCCATTTCGCAGAGCCTGCTTGCAAAATAAAGTCAATCCTCGAAAACATTTTTTCGTCGTGTTGTCGCGACCCTGGCTCTCCCATTCCGGCAAATCCTTCGTTATCGACCACGCTGCGAAAACGTATTGCATCGCGGCCGTCCAATGCTGGGACTCGAGCAACCTGTTACCTTGTTCCATCACTGTTTTCTGCAAATACGCATCCAAGAGTTCGGTCAGTACGTAACGAAATAATTTTTGCAAATACGATTGAACACGAAAAACCAATAAAAAATTTTAGACCTTCGTCGAACGCCCGAAAATGATAGCTTGCGGAAAATATGCAAAATCATGATTTAGAATGCGTTTTTGAGTCGGATAAATCTTTTGCAACGCAGTTAAAAATTTGCCGAGTCTCGTATTTCGTCGTAACAATGTTGAGAGCTTGCAATGATCCACAAGAACCGTCGAAGACGAGAAGAGAAAATGAGAAAAAATGAAGAAAACGATTTATCGTCAAATTTTTAATGCGTTGCATTACAATTATTTTTTGAAACTTACCTCGAAAGCATCCAAATGAACGTAAGCCCGGCTGTACGCGGATTCGTCGATATTCGTAGGTACGAGACTGGCGTAAACGTTTTGTCTCAAAGCGCTCAATCGCTCACGGAGCGGTTGAATATCCGCTATTGGCATTTTTTTGAGAATAACGTCTTTGAGTTTGTCATCTTTCGCAAGCGCGCCATCTTCTTGCATGGAAACCAGATCCATGATCACTTTTACGAGTTGCTCTTGACTGAGACCCCTCAAACCGTTTATCAGTGTTCCCGCAAATTGCTTTTGGCTCAAACCGATGAATTCACTCGTTTTTTGTCCATCCGCGATACTTTTTTTCTTATCAGGCGTGGTTAACAGAGATTCAGGATTATCGCCGCCAAGCATGAGCCTCTTTCGTGGAGTACTTCTCAAGACAATCGTTGATTTTGACGGACTCTTAACCGGTGTGCGATCTCTCGAACTCAAACTGCGGAAAAAGATATTGCGCCGAATTTAAATCGAATTGATATTTTGCGATTTGTTGCAATTTGCCAAAGTGAGCAGCGTGGGCTATTGAAAAAATGTCCGGCTCTTTTGTCAGCAGTAATGAAAGCGGAGGAAAGGTATTGTCAAATCGCTTAGATGATGAAAAAAAAGGACGATAACTACCTGAACAGGCTATCCCGCTTTGCATCTACGTCGGGTGACCAGACGATGGTTCTGCGTCTCATGCCGCGCTTTTGTATCACCATCTCGTCGGGACTGGGCACAGGGCTCCAGGAATCCATGCTATAGCGGCTGTTCATGAGATTGTCCATAGCGTTGATTTCGACTAAAAGGGAATCGCCTGGAAATGTCAGAATTTACTCAAATCTTCTCAATTTTAGCTACGTATATCGAAAGTTGGTATGCACACCTGGCGACACCGTCGCGCTAGTCGTGTCCGGAATAACGGCCAGCGCTTGACGCACCGATCTGCGACGTCTTGCATCCGGGCGGCGTAAGAAATCTCGTGTCGGAGTGGTCATCTGCGAAGAAAATAAAAAAAAATAACCCATCATTGATAAGGCAAGCGACGAAAGCATTTGAACGATGCAAGAAGCATTCTAAACGTCGGTTGCATCTTCGAACTTATGGATTTTGCACCATGGAGAAAAAATCGGTAGAAGTTAGAAGTTTTTTTTAGAAAATAACATAAACGTTCCCAGTGAAATAACTCCCGGTACAGAAAATCTTAAATTCGATGTCACGATTATGGAACGGCGTCGAAGATGCTTTCGTGTAGTTGCCATAACCTAACTAAAAACGGAATTCTTACCGCCAGGCTTTGTGACCCCGAAGATTTTCGTTCCTCAACTCTCTGAGAGTCACGAAAAGGTAACGAAAGATACTCGAGCGTTTAATTTAAAAAAAGACGACACATCACAGGACATGAAAGGGATCGGGAAGAGAATGGCGGGAATCCGTTACAACGTTGATCCTTTTCGCGCGATTTTATCGTGTTTATGGCTTGCGATTGGTCGATTCGTCCCCCGAAACGCAAATTTACGCAACGATACTTGGATTGGACGAATGACAATATGTCTGATGTCGGTGTGTGTGTGTCGTGTCTCAATTAATTGGGATGCGTTTGAAGCAAACGTCGCTACGCGTCACACAAGTAAACGCAGCTCGTTTTCGTCCTTCTTTATCGCACCTGCGGCCGTGTCAATAATTCGACTGCGCATGCTCAGACTGATCAGACGGCTTTTTCAGATTCGTAACGACATAGAGTGTTGTTCGGCTCCGGGTTAGGGGAGGGAAGAAACTGAGAGTACCCCCACCACACAACTTTTGGTGCAACGGCGTGTGAGGAGAAGAACCTGTCAGTTTAGTTTTGTGAGAATCGGAGCGACGCTATTGGCTGCGCCTAGCTTTGGCCGCTGTATGATGGACGCGGTCCAGACGCTGCCGGCCAGCGGAGTCGGTGGTGGGGGCACCGGCAAACGGCTGTGGGATGAAAACTCATCTCAATCCGGCAGCTCTGCTACAGGTGATGCCAAAGATGAGACGAACCGCCAAATCATCAGGGATCGTCGGGAATCAGGTGATATTCTGTAGTGGCCTTGGCCAATGACCATCCGGCCATGGAGAAATAAATAAGAAGCATGATACGCGACTTTCAGGTTTAAATACGAGAGTCTTAAACGTTAAAGTAAATGGTACACTTTTTGAAATATTGAATAGTTACAGTATAAAGCGAAGATTGAATAATTGGCGTTTAATCGCTCCATCGACGTTATATATACATATGGACCGATCATGCTGAAAGAAATAATGTAATCGCAATAGAAAGAGAGAAGACTACGGGTGGTTGTGAGCTCCATTCTTTCTAGTTGAAGCTGATTGGTAGAAATTATCTCTATCTCGATGATTTCGATCAATCAGCTTTAACTAGAAAGAGAGAGGTTCAGAGCCACCCATTGTCTTTTTTCTTCCCATTGCGATTACACTTTTTTTTACATAATTGAAGGCACCACCGTCGCTGACAACAGTGCTTCCGATTAGTCCAACGGCAATAATTAGAACTTAGTTCAACAAACTTCGGAAATAATTGAAATTTGCGCTATAGGATGAATCGAAGGCAATTGATATCAGTTGACGGTGACGCCTTAATGAAATTCGCATGATTTTCGCGATTTCCACGATCTTATCTCTGGAATTTCGAAAAATTGGCAATGGCCAAGATGAGATTGAGCGCTATCATCGATCGTGGTGGAGCGAATGAGAACAGTAAGCCTAGTCCATTGAATATCGTTACTGGTCATAGACTACGACTACAGTCGTACAAATCTCGCGAGCCCTCGTTCAAAATTCATTATTGTCACATCTCCCTTATCCTTGCCGATCAACTTGTACAACTTATAGCAATCGCGCAGATGTTGGGTGGCCCCAGGAAGGAAGTCCTTCCTGGGTGGCCCGTCATTACTCGTCGTTTCCCCCGCCAAGAGAAAGTCTCAACCGACGGCGAGTTCTCCCCGTCCAATGGTATTCGAGAGACGCAGTGGCCGAGTGGTTACGTGCCCGGGTTCCCACCCGGTAGGTCCCGGGTTCGAATCCCAGCGCCGACACCAATGGAAAAAATGTTTCTGTTTTTTTTCTGTGTTCTCTCGGTGGTTCGGAACCCACCGTTACAAAAACTGACAAAAACTGTAGGGCCAGTGATACATTGACCATGTTAATGTATCACTATAGGGATGTTTTCAGATTTTCTATATATACGTTTTAGTCCATGGCCGTATGGTCAAAGCTGCTGCATAGCAGCGACCGGAGCCAGCCCCAACCAAACAACCAACGAATGGTATTCGTGTTCGTGTCGTTCGGCTCTTTCGAGATCTGTAACACGAACCGAAAAATTGGAGATCACGAGTTTCGCAATTCTGCACGGGGATGAGTCATCCCCGGTGCGATCGTTGAAAAATTCGAGGGCTCTGCATCTTTTTGCTCGTTGATGCGGATAATTAAACTTTTTTGTTACTCCCGCGTTCCCTCTTTCGGCGATTCGGTGTAGCAAGCATCCGGCAACGGTGCATGACGCTGCCTTCACAGCCTCAGAAGGCTCACGGCCACCAGCACGAAATATGAAGCGCCTCTGTTAGGTTTCGAGTTTTCGCACAGTTTGCTGCCGTCTGCGTCCGCCCCCAGTGACTCCCTTTGTCTATCGGGAATTTTCTACACCGTTTTCAATCGTTATTCGAGAACTTGCGTGCGTACATTTAACGACGCATTGTACGGAAAAATACGTTCGCAAAGTAATCGGAATGTCAAAGAACATGTAAGGAATGCACGGCAGCCATTTTCTCGCTCGAATTATCGTTACGGGATACGACCATTGTGCATTTCAACCAATTCAGTTCCGAACATTTAGCCCGTGCGAATATACGAGTGTTTCGCCGTTGCACCCGTAATCCTGTAACAGTGTACATCTTCATCGTCGCAAGGTCATACAGAGACGTAAGTAAACTTTGGAAATTTTTCATCACACGAAATAATTACTAATAGTATCGCTGATAATTAAAAGCTCAACGTAGCCGGCAAATTTCTATATTTTTGGTCCATCTTCAACGCTATCTCTCTGCCCCCCCTCCCCCCCCACTCCCGCCCTTATCGCGTCTTGCCGCTACTGCAGTGGTTGAACCCTGAAAACTAAGGATCAATAAAATCTGTGTTTCGCTGAAAGTTGAAGCTGTGAAGCGTATTGTTGCATCGTGTATACACCGATTGCGATTATCCACAGAAATTAAATGCAAAGAGAATCTTAAATCTTTTTTTTTTTTTTTTTTTTTTACTTTCAAACCTGCGAACGTTCACTTCGAAATGGCTTGCAAGTCACATTTTTTCCGAAGTTGCGTTTAACGGTGTTGAATTCGAGGTTATGTTCGTTATGTTTAAACTCCAGCCAACAATTGTCGATTGTCACAGCTTAATCGAATGAGACAAATTTGTTTGATGATTCCGAACAATTGTTATAGCTGGATCATTTGATCTTAAAGATATCATTGGTTCTACAATTCAGCAGAACCTGGTTTGTACATTTATTTGCCGTCAGCGTGCCCAATTATGGATACGTATAGACCAACCTCGAAATGACGTTCATTTATTTAAGCAGAATAAAAAAAATGACTGTTTTGAATTTATCTGTGCCTGGGTCACCTATTTAGGTCCTTCAATGTCTATTTTTATGAGTTAACACGCCACTGTCGGAGCAAGCGGTACCCCGTAGATCGCTTCGATCTTATCTTTCGTGTCAGGAGTCTTTCCAAAAATAGAGAGATAAGATTCGATAAATCTCTGGGTAATGATTGCGAACGGCACTATGATTATTCGTTAACGCATCTTTGCATAAGTTAAAAACTAAGACGAATTAAAACTTTACCGTACCGCAAGAACATAGTACATTCATTGGTTTCCGTGGTCTACGCACGATAATCAATTTACAATGCTCGACCATAAACAAAACAAATAACTGATATAATATGCTATGTCTTTGTGGAAATTAGCTATTAGCAAATGATAACGAGACATTTTTGTAAACTTGCAATAGCGTCCTTATGGACATCAGTCCTTAAACAAACAAACAAAATCTTCGATATGCGCTAGCCGGCAAATAGCTTGCTGAGCAGCCGGAGGATTAAAAAAGAAAAAAATATGCAAAATTGGAACCAATGGCAATTACCAGCCGCCACGGTCGCAGCTCCTATGCCACAGCCGCCGATCGGCTATGCTGCTCCCGGAGCAGACCCCATGGCCACCATGCAGGCTTATATGCAGTACTATAATCAACCGGTAAGTATTCGGATAATCTGCGTTAAACTCCTGTCGACAACATTTTTAAACACGAAATTCCATAAAACCATGTAGAAAGTAAAGTTCAACATTTTTCAAACATTGATCATAGTCTTCTTCAAAACTTATGGTCACTTATGCGCCACGTTATTCCTATGGCCACCTAACAAAGATCATCTTCATACCATCTTCTTAGTTTTTACCATCTTCACTCATGCGAAATTTTTTATTGAATTTACGCAATAGGGAACGTAAAAGTAATAGCAAAACTCAATCACTAATACATGGAAGATTATTCAACAAAGAGCGTTATATAGCAACAACAGACGATGGCCAATGGTGATCAAAGTTATTGATCCAACCACCGTATTAAAATAAGAATTGCATGAAAAAGTTTTTGTTTGCAAAATTATTTCTATTTTCTCTACATTTTACAAATATTACCCTCAACATAGATTTTATTAAGTACACAAAGGTCTCTACAATGTTGCTGGCATGAGAGCACCGGTCATAATAGTTTAACCATTATGGAAAAATTATCGATAGCGTAGGATGTGACATAGCTCAGCGAACGTAGACATTGATAGAACACCATTACTCAGGCACCAAGCGGATACACCGCAGAGCAATGGGCGACTGCTCAACAGCAAAACTGGGTCCAGTGGCAAACGTGGCAACAGCAATACCAACAATGGCAAGCTCAGTATGGGGAAAAGGTATAGCCAATCTCCGAATCTTTTCGATCCTATGGCCAAAAACAAAAAACCGATTAGTAAATTAGATCCGACAGGCTCCGATTTCGTTTCAGTATCAAGAAACAATGAAGCAGATGTCCTCGCAGGGTCCGCCCGGTGTATCAACCATGCCGCCGTCGGTCGTTGCGCCTCCCCCGCTTCCGAAGGAGGATACAAGCAAGAAACCCCCTTTACCGCCAGGCAACGGCTCTTATGGTTTTTCCGGTGTACCCCCGCCCGAAATTTCACCATTTTCATCCAAGCAATCCGGAAATCCACCCCTACCGCCTGGCCAGCCGCCTCTGCCCACCGACAATTCTGAAAGTTCCTCCAACGACGGCAATCTCAACGGTAAACGCGGTGCTAACTCGAACTTAGATAGCGGTAGTGCAAAAAAATTCAAAATCGATGATGAAGAGCTCACCGAAGCCGAAAAAACATTCGACGCTCAGTTCAAACAATGGGAAGAGCAATTTAACAAATGGAAACAACAAAATGCCAATCATCCGGATAAGGTAAGTGATATAAAAAATGTCCTTTATTCATCGAAGCAAAGAACAGTTTTAAAAAGTATCTACGGAAATTGTGGAAGAACGAAGCGTGCCCATCAAACGCGATATATCAATTTATTTGCAGACCCAATACAAGCAGTACGAGGCAAAATGGACTTCTTGGAGAGAGAAACTGATCGAACGACGGGAACAAATGCGGAAGAAGCGCGAGCTTCAAAGACAAGCCGCGGCTAGGGCGGAAGCTGAGAAGAATAAGGCAATAAGCGGCGACGCGAAAATTCTTAATATTTTGTCGAGCACGGAGAATCAAGGTCTTATAAATAATCTGTTGGGAATTGGAAAGACTCTTGGTTTGACGGGTAAGCAGGACATACCCGGACCACCGGCTGGACTACCTCCAGTTCCGTCAATAGCGCCACCACCTTCTCAGATTCCAATGTCGATGGGGCCGCCGACGATGGCCGCGAACATGAATCAGGCACCCTGGCCAGCTCAACAGTGGGCACCCCAATATAATTCACCGATGAACATGGTCAACTATGGATCTGGTTATCAAACCACCGTGGTTCCGCCGCCTGTCGTCAACCCCCACGTAAACCCGATGCAACCGACGAATTCAATTCAAACGTCGATGCCATCTCCTTCCTTCAATCCGTCGGTATCAAACTTTAATCAGCCTCCGGGAAATTTCAATCAGTCACAAGGAAATTACAATCAGCCGCAAGGAAATTTCAATCAACCACAAGGAAATTTCAATCAACCACCAGCGAATTTTAATCAGATGCCACCGCTCGGTATGTCTGCCGGACCTCCGAACTTGTACAACGCACCGCCAAATGTATCCGCCGGTGGACCAAACTTCTCGCTGCCTCCACCTGCATTCGGTCAATCCGATCAATCGCGACAAGAATCGAATTCTGGCCAAGACCAGCAAAATTACCAGGGTCCTAATTCTGGATCTTTCAGGAACGACAAAGATCAGCGATCGGGTCCTCAATTCAACAGAGATTCCATGGGTCCTGGAAATAATCGATTCGGTTTCGAGTCGAATCGTTTTAACGAACCTCCGCGTAACGATAAATCTGGTATGCATCGTGGAGGATCATTCGGCTCAAACGACAACTACGGACGTGACGGGCCTAACAGAGATTTTGGATCCGGCAACCAACCCGGTTTGGGAACCGATAACTTCATGGGAGGTGGTACGTTTTCTAGTTCCAACGATCAAAGTGGCAATGATCGGTTCGAATGTGGAAACAATGGCCCTGGATCTGGATTCAACAGAGATCAAGAAGATCGAGGGGGCGATGGAAACTCCAGATTCAACTCAAATTGCGATAACTTCAATTCTGATCGTTTCAATAATAGCAGTGATCGATTCGGGTCGAATAATGACCGATTTGGGTCAAATAATAACCGATTCGGGTCGAATAATAACCGATTCGGGTCGAATAATGACCGATTTGGGTCAAATAATGACCGATTCGGGTCGAACAATGACCGATTCGGATCGAATAATGACCGATTCGGGTCGAATACCGATCGATTCGGGTCGAATAATGACGGATTCGGTTCCGGCATGGGTAACGATCGGTCGAGCATGGGTAACGATCGGTCGAACATGGGTAACGATCGGACATCGTTCGGTTCGGATAACTTTGGATCATCCAACAACCGTTTCAACTCTGGTAACGATCGGTTCGGACCATCAAACGATCGGCAGGGATTTAACGACGATCGCTTCAATTCATCGAACGATAAATTTAATCGCCCATTTTCAGATAATTCTGACTTGCGAGACGGCAATCGTGATTCGTCTGGCTCGAATCAACGAGGTTTCGGTCGTAATGATAAAGTTGATGCTTTAGATATGCCACCAGAGTTGAAGAAACTCATGGAAAAGCGTCGAGCTGCCATGGACGTCTTCAAGCCATCGCAATTCAGCAGCCTTCTCGATGCAAAAAAAGATATAAACTCTGGCTCATCTCTCAGCGAGAGTTTCCGAAAACTAACCGGTAATTCGCCATTTTTGTCGAGAAGCAGCCGTGATTTTGGAAACAAGGACAGTTTTGGTCCTAGAGGTTCCAGACAACCGGGTCCGGGAGGTTTTGGAAACAACGAGCCTCCCCGGGACTTTCGATCCGGAGATAATTCGGATTCGAATTTCCGTGGACCAGGAGACTTTAGATCCCGTGGCCCTGGTGATTTCAATCCTCGTGGTTTCGGAAATTTCCCGCCGCCGAGTAATGAATTTGTTCCGCGCGGAATCGAGCCAACCGGTGGTCCTCCACGATCGGAGAATATGCCGCCAAGAATGGGTAGCGAATTCGAACAAAAGATGCGGAACGAATTTCGTCCTGCGAACGAGTTTGGCTCGTCGAGCAAAGGGAATGAGCAACAGAGAGATAATTATCGATCTTCTGACAACCATGGTTCCACTTCGGAGAATTCTGAGAAAAAAATGCTGTCGTCTATGCCAGAAGCTCTTTTGCAAGACGTCGATGACCGCCAACCCGTCGATGAGAACGCGAAACCGCAACCTCCCGGTCCCAACGATACGAATGCGGGGTTTGATCAATCGGTAGTTCCACCGTTGCCGATGCCGCCGTGGATGGATCCGTGTTTCGCCAACGACAACACAGCTGAAAATCCTCCCAGTGCGACGACCGAGCCACCAGCCGTACCCTCTTCGGAAGTAGATAAAAAGCAGGATAGTCCTCAGATTCCCGCTGACTCCGCACCGGAATCTGCTAATGCAGAAGAAACACCTGGCACCGTCGAAGGGCAAACGTCACTGGCTGAGAACAGTGAGAAAAAATCTGATGGGCTACCTTTCATGGGTGAAAACGATCCGAAACCCGAAGACCTGAATATGGAACCTCCTCCGGATCTGCCGAACTTGGGTCCCGTGACAAAGCCTTCTGATTCGTCATTCGAGCAACGCGGAGCAAACATGAGTGGTCCGTTCGGACCAGCTTCCGGAGACTTTAATTCTGGTCCACCCTTTGATGCTCCTTTTAGTCCACGAAAAATGCAAGCGGGATCCCAAAGCCCGATGGCTTCAATCGGTGGGAGGGGACCCCATGACACGCGTTTCCCGCCATCCGGACCCAGAGGTATGGGTAGTTCACCGAACAATATGGGCCCACCCGGCCCGTTTGGTCCTGGCGGACCAAACAGTGGAACATTCGGACCGGGCGCTCCGCAAGGTGATAACTTCAATGATCGAGGACCGTCAATTGGGGGCTTCGGCCCTCGCGGACCCGGCGACTTTGGACCACGCGGTCCTTCTGATTTTGGACCCCGTGGCCCGACCGACTTCGGACCTCGCGGTTTCTCCAATTTCGGGCCGCGCGATCCTACCGGCAATCAATTTGGTCCACGTGGCCCGAACGACCGTCAATTCGGTCCGCGCGGCCCTTTCGATAATTCTTTCGGACCCCGTGGTCCCAACGACGGTCCGTTCGGATCCCGTGGTCCCAACGACGGTCCGTTCGGATCCCGTGGTCCCAACGACGGTCCGTTCGGACCCCGTGGTCCCAACGACGGTCCGTTCGGATCTCGTGGTCCCAACGACGGTCCGTTCGGATCTCGTGGTCCCAACGACGGTCCGTTCGGTCCGCGCGGCCCTTTCGATAATTCTTTCGGACCCCGTGGTCCCAACGACGGTCCTTTCGGATCCCGTGATCCCAACGACGGTCCTTTCGGATTCCGTGGTCCCAACGACGGTCCTTTCGGATCCCGTGGTCCCAACGACGGACCACGTGGTCCGAATGACGCTCCTTTCGGACCTGGCGGTCAAAATAATCCTTTTCCCGGATCTCGAGGTTCAAATGATGGACCATTCGGGCCATGCGGTCCTAACGACGGTCTCCCCTCGGCCCCCGGTCGGAATGATAATTTTTCCGGACCTTGCGGGCCCAATGATGGTCCGTCGGGATCTTGCGGTCCTGATAACAGCGTTTCCGTATATCGCGGTCTCAACGATCCGCCTTTCGCGCCACAAACGCCAATCGGGTCGAACGAGCTCGCATCTCGTGGAAATCCGCCTGGTTTTATTCCATCGCTCATGTCGTTCAAATTCGATAAATCAAAACTCGATGATTTCAACAATGTGCTTTCTCAGAAAAATGATGACTTTGAAGGCAATGAAACGCAGGATCTGCCATTAGTTTTCAAAAACAATGACCAAGATTCAAGAGCCGTCGTCGACGCTGACGAGCCGCAAGACGATGCCGCCGAATCGAATCCGACGACAACGTCGAGACCTGGTAAATTTGGTGATTTTGACGATCGGACCGGACCTGGCGATCCCAGTGAAAGATCTTCGATCGGGCCGAGTAACGTTGTTGGAACGGACCGTGAAAAAGAGATACCTTGCATCAATCTGGAAGATGAACAATCTCCCGGTCCTGAAAAACAAATACCGGAAAGAGAAAATGAAAATGAAACGTCGGCGAGCGATGTTCCGGTCCCGAACGAACGTCCTCGAGGTTTCAACGACCAATATCGCGGTTCAAACTCGAGTTTCATGATCGAACGTTCGGATAACAGCCGTCCCATGCCGGAAGAACCGTTGCATGAGTTTTGCGTAGGAAAACAATTTAATTACAATCACGGCGGTGGGATACCAGACGAAATTACAAAACCGTTGCACACACGTGCGAAGGTGATCGATTACGCTCACGCGCCTCGCGCAGTCGTTCGCGATTACGTCACGCCGGCCCAAAGCTTCGACTACGGGCACGGGAGTTTGAAACCGATCGTTCCGGATCACGAGATTCGTTCGAAGCAAGATTTCCGTCATTGGGAGGAGAACGAACATAATTTGAAGGAATACACCGATCGTATGAACAGCTACGAGTCAAATTTGACAAATCCTAATTCCAAAACTTTCGCCCGCGAATCGGATTGTCTCGAACAGTACGCAGGCCCTGTTTGGATTCCGGACGAACGAAGATCCGCGGAACGCGACCGACGGGCCCGAAATGACAGGAGCCGGAAAAACGTGGACAACTTGCAAGACAAAGAACGGGAGAGGGATAACAGAGAACGCGTACGTATCGAGAGAGAACGAGAGTGGGAACGAATTTCGAATAAACATCGCGAAGATCGTTCTCAAAAACAAAGAAGCCGCAGCAGAGGTAATGCATTGTCACGTCATAAAATATATACGTCGTACTATTCACGTTTACGTAACATTTGTAATAAACGTAACATCGAAATCTTGGGTCTGAGCCAAGTAGACAAATTTTTTTTTTTAACATTATGTCCTTAATCGACCTTTTTGTTGAATAAACGATGCCATTAATTGTTTTCCTGTAAACAGACAGGACACGCGAGAGATCCGAGAATATACTAAAGGAGTCGAAAATCGACAATAACAAAGACGATGAAAGGTAATAATATGTTATACTCGACCCCGAATTAATCGTCGCTCGTTCTGGATTCTCAAAGCTTCGCAACTTCGAACTTGGCGCTTGTCATTACGCAGAACATGATTTTATGTTTCATTTGCAAAATCACGAGCTCGGCGCACGTTTCAAGCTGCGAAGGTTTTAAAATCTTGCAGCGGCTTTGCTTACGGAGATTTTAAGATTGGTCCACCGTGACATCTGCAGCTTCCGGTGATAGTTGGACCGTGCGAAACACTCGTGTTCGTCGGTTTACGTTTATACACCGGTCGCTACATTCGTCGCTGAACCTCTCCTTAAGCATTATCAAATAAATTTGCCATTGAGATTGTTCACCTGCGTTCGATGGAGCTTTCGAATATTTGAAAACTGTCGATTTTGATAGATCTAAAGGAAATATTAGCGGGCAGGACAGCTCGGCGATGAAACCAGCTGAGACTACATCTCAGGAAAACAGGTACGTCGCTCTTACCATATAAATTATTTTCGATATTTCTTTTTCGTGAAAAAAAAAAAAAATGTCCCAACTCTGTCCACCATTGACGTGTACTCGTCATTTAACTCGAAAAAAAAAAAAACCTGAAATTCATTGTCTGTCGTGCCATTTCATCACTGAGCGATATCAAGTTTCAGCAAAGTTTTACTTGTAAATACGTTTTTCCGTGACATTACCGATCGTTTTTTTTTTTGCCCTCTGATTTTGCATCGTTATTTCGATTATTTTATCCTGGACTTTGTTTTGGATTATAATGACATTGCGGGTCAGTTGCCGTTACGTTGAAGCAATTGCTGCGCTAGACGCGCGAGTGCAGAAACGATAAATCGTGCGACTGACGTTCGTTGTCATTATTTTCGAATACGAAGAGAAAAACACATACACATTTGCCCAGCCCTTTTGAAAGAGCGTTCTTAGCGATTTGCTCGCTCACGATGACTCGTGCCATATTACGGAGGCATTTGTTAATTGACGAATGGATTGTAGGACGTGCGTATTTACGCCGTACAAATTATTATACCGATTTCCGATGATAATACGACATTAGTAACCTCTCGAATGCAATTGATCCGGCATCTGTGATGATACCGACAATTATTATCCAAATCGTTCACTCAATTTCCGACGCTATAGCGCGCTCAAAACTATGCGGGGGTCGATTTACGTTTCATCGGACCCGGAGCTGTCCCGAAACACGTTTCAAACGCATTGACTACAAAAGTCGTTGACATAACAAAACTGATTTACATGAAAATTTAATCGTAAGATTAGGGACGATGAATTCAACAAATTCTCCACACTTTACGATTTTTCTGTAATCTCTACTCAAGGAATATCACAACAATTTTTTCTGCTTGCGTTATTCGTGAAAATGAAAATAGAAATTAGC
This sequence comes from Sussaba pulchella, assembly GCA_963971145.1. Classification (NCBI taxonomy): domain Eukaryota; kingdom Metazoa; phylum Arthropoda; class Insecta; order Hymenoptera; family Ichneumonidae; genus Sussaba; species Sussaba pulchella. The sequence goes on from OZ020168.1 coordinate 14,935,181, forward strand.
CCGTCATTATTTATTTTCGCATAATTGACGCCGATTTTTTTCTTTCGAACCATCGAATGGAAATTAATGAAATTAGCGATGCTTGGAAAACATAAATTTAAGGAGTTACATGGTGAGAAATTGGGATAAAGGAATCATGGAGGATTGATTTGTTACAGCAAAGAGGAAGTGAAAAATGTCGAACCGGACGAGTCCCCGAAGACAGCGGAGCCACCGAAGGCGGAGGAGAAGCTTCCCACCACGGAGTCGCCAACGACCGTGGAACCGTCAAAAGACGTGGAACAGCCAAAGACCGGGGAACCGCCGAAGACCATGGAACCGCCAAAGACCATGGAACTGACGAAGACTCCGAATTTCGCGATGGTCGACGACTTGCTGTGCCCACCCGGTAGAGAGAATCGACCGTCTAAGATTGTCATCATCTTGAGGGGGCCTCCGGGCAGCGGAAAATCATTCGTCGCGAAGCTCATCAAGGTAAGATAAAACAGAAAGTGTACTACAAACGATATATGCATGCGGTGAATAGCAAATTGTCGGATTTAATTGCGGTTGATTGTTCTTCGTTGGTTAATTATAACGTGCGGATAAGATTCATGTTTCAAAACCGATCGACACTCTTGGAATCCTACATGAATGAAAATAGCCTATATAAATGACCTATTGCGAGCTTTAGCCGCGTGGTTTTGTTCGAATAATTGAGCGATCAAGTACCGAAGAAAATATAAAATATAAAAAATATTTTATTTTATAAAATATTTTTTATAATAAATGAATATACAATATATGACAATGTAATATAATATAATTGTATTATATAGGTAATTATGATAATAATAGAATTATATTATATTATATTTTTAATATAGAAAATATTTTATTGGAAATTCGTTCCTCACAGGACAAGGAAGTCGAGCAAGGAGGTTCTGCCCCAAGAATCTTGAGTCTCGACGATTATTTCCTCGCCGAGAAAGAGATAGAAACGGTCGACGACAATGGAAAGAAAGTCACTACAAAAGTAAGTCACGATCATCTTTAAGATTCGTTGTCCTAAGAGAAATACGTGTCGAAATCATAAAAATACTCTTATCAATACAACTTATCAAAATTTTCGACCATGCTGGTATTTTTTTCGTTTATGCGTTCTCAAATAACATCTTACAAATATCAATTGCGCCAATAGGAGATGGTGTACGAGTACGAAGAGGCCATGGAATCGAGTTACATAACATCTCTGGTCAAGGCTTTTAAAAAAAACATCACCGATGGTTTCTTCAATTTTATCGTATTGGATTCCATCAACGAGAAAATATCTGACTACGAGGAAATGTGGAGTTTCGCGAAATCAAAGGGCTTCCGGGTGAGTGATCGTTATATACGCGATCTCCACAATTTTGCGCATCTTCGATCGTGATCGATCATGGATTATTTCAGGTTTACGTGTGCGAGATGGAGATGGATGTGCAAATATGCCTGAAAAGAAATACTCATAATCGTACCGAGGATGAGATTAATAGAATCGTGGATTACTTCGAACCGACTCCGAGTTATCATCAGAAACTGGACGTCACTACGATGCTGCAAGCAGAAGCGATCGAAGAGGTACCTGCCGACATAGAAATTTATCTTTAACGACGATTTTTTTCTGTGAAATTTTAATTTTAATTCGTTGTATTTACTCCCAGGTTCATATGGAAGATAGTAAACCTGCTGAAACCACGGAAACTCCGGCTAACGATGACAGTCAAGACAGCCAAGAAGATAAGGATTCAGCGGTAAGTCGTGACTTTACTCGAAAGCTTTTCATTAAAACCGTGAATCATCTTTGAAAATTATTGCAAATTTTTCAGTGTATCAGCAAATGGGAGACGATGGAGGCTGAAGATAAATTAGGTAATTCGCCATGTTTGTTATGATAACTTTTTTTTATCACCTTACTCATGCAGGGTGTTAATGAAATGTTGTTTTTTTTTTTTTTTTTTTTTTTTTAAGACCGTCTCGATGGCTTAGCGAAGAAAAAAAATGATAGCAAGCCACAGACGATGGAGGAGTTTCTTCAGGTACCGGACTATTATAACAACGAAAACACGACTGGAAAGAAGAGGGTACGTAGAACGTTTTTTCGTTGAATTGACTTGTCATTTTTTTATTCGAATTTTGTTCGGATTTTGTAAATTTGCCCGATAAGTTTAGCCACACCACTTGCAAGGGACGAACTGATAGACTACTATTTTGTGATCTACAGATAAGATACCTTTCTAGGACGTGTAAACCGAGGGATAATGAATACTTGGAATTAGGGAATCGTTACGGTTTTCCATTATATGTTCGTATGCGGTCTATTTCGTGCCGATTCGAACGGATTTTTGCGTGGTCGTTTTTTATTTAGCTGATATTTTTATATGTTTTTGTACTCACTAAAAGAGAAGGCTGTTAATTTTTTTTCCAACGGTGCGAAAGTTATACATTTTTTTCAAAAATCGCATTTTTTTCCAAATGCTCTTGTAACTTAGTGAATAATGGTCCGAATTTCGTTTCTTCTTTCCTCCAAAATATTGGGTTTTCCTCCAAATTTCCGAAAAAAACTCTAAAATAGTAAGAATTGTTTGTGAGTACGTTTTGCATTTTTTAACAAAACCTTTTCTCTCGAAGATATTACTCCTATGGATTTAAAAAAAAAAAAATGTTATGTTAAAGTCTACCCGATTTTGGGTATTGTCTAATTTTTTCGTGATAACCTTTTTTTCACCTAAAATGAGGTGTACTTTAACATAAATTTGAAAAAAAAATTCGGAAAAAATTGTTTACTTCAAAAATGATAAAATGATAGTCAAAATAGGTTCTTACAATTTTAGAATCATTTCTCTTGGAGAATTCGAAGAAAAACCCAACATTTTGAAGGAAAAACACTAAATTCGGACTTTCATTCACCGAGTTTCAAGCATTTGAAAACAATGCAAGATTAAAAAAAAAAAATCCATCACTTTTGAACGGTTTGAAAAAAATATATTTTTAAACCATGAACTTCTCTTCCAGTAAGTACGAAAACATAAAATTAAAATATCAACTAAATCCAAAATCGTCACGAAAAAACCTGTTCGAATCTGTACGGAACAAGTCATACATTTCCAATTATCTCAATTCTTTCGCACTTCAATGATTTCTCAACGCCTGTTCCAGTTTATGGCGATAACAACATTAGTTTAATTCGACATAAAACTATCGAAGATGAGAGCCCCACGTTTTTTTACGAAACTCCATTTGCCAATTTTTTTCTTTTCTCACATTTTCCTTTTTTCGACATTGGCTCGTTCTTCGAAAAGACCGGTTCCACCCTTCTTTTTCGCGAAAGATTCTATGCAAAAAATACCTCCCATCCCAAACGACGTTCCTTCGAGGTGACCCCGAAGAAATTCTCACGCCAGGCGTTGACTTTTCGACGAGTGGGAAACTTCGTGATTCCGAAAAATGTAAATCCTTACTCCATCGCTTATATTGGTATTTTGTCCTTCGAAGGTTCGATGGGCGGATCTGGAAGAGCGCAAGGAGCAAGAGAAGATGCGCGCGGTTGGTTTTGTCGTGGGCCAAACAAATTGGAACCGCATGATGGATCCGACGAAAGGCGGAAGCGCGCTTACCCGAACCAAGTATATATAACCAAAATTTTATCCCTTAATAATCCAGGCAAACCTGTTTGTTTTTTTTTTTTTTTTTGTTGCGAAGCAAGCATGAGCACTAGCAAACGCCGACAATTGCGTTTTAGTTGCACTCGCGATACGACCAAATTTTAGGAACGCAATTTCACTCGAATCCAAACAACTGAGGACAGTTCGCACAACGATGGAAGATTCATGAAATTGCTTTCTTTTCGAGCTTTTTTCGTTGTTTTGAAATGAATTCCATCGTTTGGGAATAACCCAATCGTCGCTGCTTGAAAAAAAAAAAAAACGATCGACTTCGACATTTTCCTGCGTTGCTAGTAACAATGAAGCTAGTAGATAGTGGCTAGATGAGATTGTTAATCCTTCAGCTAACCAGTGTTCCATCGGATTTAGCTACACGATTAATTTTTCGTAACGCATGTAAGAGCATTCCATTCGCCTTACCCGAGCGTGTTCCCTTTTTTTTTTTTTTTATTACGTTTTTCGACGATTTTACATACGTATAATCGTTTCTATTCCAGGTGTTTTCCTTCCGTCTAGGGAAAAACAAAATTTACATTTATTAAGTCGGTAGAAAGCTCGATCGAGACATTTAGACACGACCGTCGGCTCTGTTACGCAGACGATTGTTTTTTGTTTTTTTTTTTTTTTTCTTTCTCTCGCAAATCGGACACGTATTATCAATTGCCGCTGTTCTATCAATTAGGTCATCAAGATGAAACAAAAAAAACTGTAATTATATTGTAAATGAAACGTTCCCATCCCGTTTCGAACGATAATAGTTCGAAGAATCGGGGGTTTGTAAACGCATTCGAATTAATAAATAATGAAATTCAATATTTGATAATAAAAATGAGAAACATTGATTCGTACGATGAACAATATGCTTTATAATCTTCGTTATCGTATAAATACATGGTAATTCTGAAACTCGTCGAGGTTGGGAAGAATAATCTGGATATCATTCGGGTTGTAGGAAATTTTTTATGCTTTCCTTTTTGCAAGTATATTCCGGAGGGCATTGATTCGTAACGCCGTACGCTATCGCCTTTTTCAAATCCGTGATTGTTTTCTCGTATCCTTTGTCGAGTTGGGCGGATCTTGAAGCATGGAATACATCGATTAGACGTGTCTCTTTAAAATGAGAATTTAAAAAGTGATGAAAAATATTTTTGTTCAACGTACTGAGGCATGAGCTTCATCGTTTGAATTATCATTTCGACGGCTCCGAGATATTCCTTCGCGGTGTTCGGTACCTCGCAGGCTGCTCTGTAGAGACAGGTGTCGCCTATCAAATAACCGAGAGCCAACGCAACTTCGCCCTCCGATACGACGTTTTCTGAAAAAAATTGAGTCGTGAATTTGCGTTGTGTGGTTTTGATTATTTCGTCCTGGAATCGAACTGTGATTTCGAACCTTCGTTTATCTCACGACCCCTTTGGCCTTGATTTCCCAGATAACCAGCTCCGAAAACGACTGCTTTTAGTACGAGCAGCAAAAGGAGGTTAGAGAGGTTCAAGCTGAGCACCTGACGAGCAATTGTGAATATTTAATGGACAATTTTTTCGGTGAATTTTTGAAGAATATAATTTTTTATGGAGAAATCTTATACATGTGCGAGTCTGAAAATTTTTTAAACCACGGAGGAAAACATAATAAACATGTCGACATTTTTTTTATTCATTCGTGTACCGCAAATTGATAAGTTTATTCCGCTAAATTAGTGTGATTGCCATCCAACTGAATATTATCCCCTTCCGCCAACTAATATAAATCGTCGGCAAGGTGTCTAATTTTTTTTGGATCAAGAGAAAGATTTAATTTTTTACTTCCGACTTTATGAAATGTTCTTGCAGAAATTTCAGGTACCGATACATTTTTTTCTTTTGTATTTTAGTAATATGTTGAGTATATCGAAGACTATTGATAACCAAACCGAACATCTTAACATCTAATATGTACTGACAAAACTGGTCTAAAGTTCGTGAATGGCTTTGGATCGCATTTATGTGTAATCCAAGCACCTTCTGAGAATAACAGCCTACGATTATACACACTGAATTTTTGATCGTTTTCGTTTTGGCAATAATTTGAAACTACGTTGCCCACAGATGAACCAAGAATTTTTCTTGTGAATCGTCTGGTGTCTGGTCTCGTTATTTCTACAACCTGTACACAACCTTCCCAGCGTTTTAACCGTCCGCTCTACAAATTCAATCGAAAACGTTCCCCCAAAACCTGTCGACTTCTTGTCAGATATTTTCACGATTAAGAAATGATAAAAACCGTTCGCCTGGGGATGTTTTCAGTCTGCCTCGCCACAGTTTGACTCGGCACAGTTTGACTCCACAAGTTAGACAGATGAGAGTGGCTCTTTCTCTCTCTTTCTCTAGCTGTCAAACTCAGAGAAAGTCAAATGGCAAAGAGAAAATGAGAATGACTTTCATCTGTCAAACTCACGGAGTCAAACTGTGTCGAGTAAAGCTGTGGCGAGGCTGACTAAAACCATCCCGATCGATCGTGCTACTCATATGCAATTATTACCCTGCGCTATTAGTTTCTGTTGGATTTTTACAAGTTTAACCTGGACCGTAAAAGGGTCAATGACTGACTTTTTTGGAACTGATATTACACGAGCATATAAGTAAACATTGAATCCACACAAATCTCATGAATTTTATGAACTGCAATATCCAATATTTTTTATTGAATTCTGTGATGATTAATGAATTCAAGTGATAATACGATGAATACACTCATTAGGGTTGAGGTTGGACAGTCGAGTTCGAAGGACTCACTTTTGACACGATCTATGATTATTTATTCGACGAATGTGACGTTTTCTAAGTCCTGTATTGAATCTGTGTGCTTAATCGGCAATTATCCACCATTATCTTATTTTTTTTGCTTCGCAATGGTCTTCTTTCGAATGTCATTACGAAGTGACGATAACGATCGATAATGTCGAATTTTTTTTTGTAAAAATGATGAATAACTATTTCGTATAAATGAATCAGTGTTTGATCTTGGAGCTGGGGGGGTTAAGGGCTCTATGCATTATTGTGTGAGATGTGTACGTGTGTGATAGTGATATTTCATGATTCATGGTTCGTTGACCTGTCATTAAAACAGTCACATCAAACAGCTTTCTTCCATGCGTGTGAACAAATTTATTCTCGTTTTCTTCTTCCCTCCAATCAACAGATCTTCTTAAACCAGTGGAATATATTTTCCAAATAATTCCCGACCATGCAAAGTTGAAAAATAAACAAAACGGTGAGTACCTGGCTGCTGCTAGTCGATCTTTGAACGAGTTCTTTGGCTATTTCAGCGAGCATGGAGCCAGTGTTGCGTCCATCATCCTTCTCGTTGTTAAAATTTTCGGTGTTTCTCGCTAGAACCTCGCAGGTAAGCACCGCGAGCAAACAAATCGTTTGCCAACAGCAAGCCTTCATGTCCGCGTAGTTGGCGAGGAATGCGAATTACTCGAACAATGTTGGACGATAACTCGAGTGATACTAGTCGTTCTCGAGATGCGACGGTCCGACTTATAAGGACATTACGTTGCCGGCAATGCGTGAAGCGAACACCCGTTTATTAAAGTGCATCGAACGTTAAACTTCGTGTCCTTTCGTTTTCTCCATTGTACACAACGATCAGCCACTCGCGTAATTACTCGTATTATTCGCCGCGCCGACCACGCGTAGTCGCGACTTTTGGCACTTTACTACAGTTTTGACGGAAATAAGAGGTGAAAGTGACCGCTCGGACTTTTACTCGAATTACAGGGACATTTGGAGCGATGAGAAACGTAAATGATTCGTCCATTGAGATATTGTCGTATCGTGCAACGTCGAGTTTTGTCGCACTGTTTAGTGACTGACTAATTATCTCGTTAAGGCTTCTTACACCTCGTTCGGATGATCGTAGAATTTCACCATTTTCACGATTAAAAAAAATGGAATACTTATAATTATGCACGCATTTGAATACAATTAATATACGTGCTAGATGATATAGGAGTGGATAAGAATTTTCGACGGAATGAAAATGATCACACAATTCTTTCAAAACAGTTCTATTTATATTCACATCGATGGTTAATAATTTTTCGATTGATGATATAAATGGAAAAAATGACTACGTACGAATTACTGTCGCGTCGAGAGCTGTTCTGTAGAAACTTGGAACGTTGCGATGTTTCATTCATACTCACATCAATGAATGACAATTTTTTTAAATTTATAATAAAAATTCATGATCATTTATTGATTGATAATAGAAATGGTTGAGGAATTGAAAAATTAATTTTTCTGTTTAAACTACGTACGAATTACTTTCACATCGATCCGCGAGAATTTATTTCATTCGTGACACAAATTGATAACAATTTTTTGATTGATAATATGAATGGTATACGTTTTTACTTATACCAAAAAAGGAGACCACGTGGGAATTATTTTTACGACAAAAGTCGTTCTGAAAAAACGTCCGATCGGATGATTTATTTATGTTCACATCGATGATTGAACACATTCCAATTTCATGATATAAAAACTTATGATCATCATCACTTTCACAATACGAATGATAAAGGTAATTTAAAAAACAAAGGAAAATTACGTACGCATTACTTTCACGACGAGAACCGTTCGGGAAAAAGTTGTTACGTTGCGACGAACAGCGTTAACTCACGATCCGCACCACGACGAAAAAACCACAAGTGAAGAATGATTCACGCTCCAGTGAGCGCAAGGGACGAACCTTCGCGATGTACTGCACACAGCGCATGTCTTGTTGCGTTTCGTCGAGGTGTCCCGGAGAGGGAAAAAAATTCCACTTGAGTCGAAAATTGTCGGTCACTAATATTTAATAGAGTCTTTATCTCTGCTACATAGTTACGTCCAAACCCACGACATTGTCGATGTCGAATAATTCCTCGTTCTTTTTTATTATTCCAAGCTTTTTTTTATCTATCGCGGATATTGGGCGAGTGTCGACGGTTGCTTATTATCTTAGAGCTTTCGAAAAGCATGGGTGCATAACTGATCGACGTCCATCCCGATATCCGTGGTGGGCATAAAGCTGGGAATAAGTAATGACACGTTGAAAGTTAGCCAAGCGACGTAGCCGCTGCGCGATCACGCGGAAGCCACGATCGTTGCATAATTGAATAACGTCATGATCGCGATCACGAGAAAAAAGAAAACTTTTTGCGCGAGCTTGCTCATCGAAAATTCCCGACGTAATCGTCTCCCTTCGTTCCTACGTCCTTTATTCCGGTTTTTTCTTCTTTCTTTTTTTTACCAATAATATATACGAAAATTCGACTACGTCCGGATGTGGATAGAGTCTCCACCGGTCACTGAACCGATTCCTGAATTATTGACGATTTTTTGAATTATAAATGACGTACTACGTGCGGCTATTCGTTTCGTTTGATTGGTGCGAGCTCTGGTGGGGTTCGAATCCTGTCGCGCATACGCCGGAAATATTTCGCGCGATGAGTATGCGCGATTTATGGTCATGCGCAGTTTCATTACGATCTCGGATCCACAATAATGCGGATCGTAACGGAATAATGCTTGTAAGATACGTTGGTAACGATAGGGAATGAATCAAATGCTAACGAAATACACGATGGACGAATTTTTATTATAATTTTTCGTGTTTAATGGTTATTGATTGTTTCTTATCAATCCAGCGATGTTGTCAAATAAAAATTTGTCTATGATATTGACGCAATGACAAGAAATTTATTTCATCTTGTCCGTGAGGGACACTAGTTTATAATGATATATTTATTTTAATGCGAAGGCTTGAAAGATGAGACGGTTTATTAATACCAACAGATTACGATTTATAAAGTGAATAATGTTTCTGATTACACAATCGTTATTTTCTTTTCATGGTTATCAACAATTTTCGTAGGTTATTATACAGGTATTTATAGACGCTCTAAAACGTTTAGTGATCGCTATGACGATACATTTATTTAGCATTGCGAAAAAAATCGGTTCTGGGTCTACAATCGTTTTGTATTGGGACTTATTTGATATTATATCATCACTGTAACATGCATATGTTAAAACTTTAATCGTATGACAGATTTTTTTATAGACTTTGCTTATTGTTATCGACTTATTATTTCAATCGATCAATCGATCTTTCATCGCCAACAGCACAGACAGATATCCCATCGACGTCTTCATGATCTATCGATTAAAAGCGAATGCAAATTGATACCGAATTTGTAAAACTTGCAAGTGGTTGTGTTACACGAATGATTAGACTCACACTTGTGAAGAGTTCTAATGAAAAAGCGACGAATTTTCCTGCAGTCATCTGTAAGGGAATTCTCGATCGATTCGTCACCATCATCAATGCTCTTGCGTGAGTCGCCGGCAATCGAAACCACTCGCATTCGTACGGGGCCCGACTGATAGCGGTGCTCTGTATTAATCAAATTATTATTATCATAATAAATATTGCGGATCGAAGTTCTGAATGTTCGAAGTTCCGAAGATCGGACAATGACAAAATTGCGATAATCGGATTTCCGACCGCCGATGTTTGAACTGGGCCAGGTTTTTAACCTGATTTAACGGTTGTATTGTTCGCCATCTTGAATTTAAAACAAATTCGTGTTTGTTGAATAACTCGCCTATTTTCAACTGTTTACTCGAAATGGTTATTACATAACTTGTAGGAGATTTAATTCCCTACAACTTTGATTATGACAATTTTTTGGACTACAATCAATGTTTTTTGAGTTATTTTTGGAAGAACAGATAAAAATTAATAATTGTATTATCTCGTTTATTTTATAGTTTAGCGCGTTAGGGAGCATGGGAAAACTAGTAGTGAATAAACATTTCTAGAATTTTGTTGCCCACCTTTTCGATTCGTCAAAAAACTTACTTCGACCACGAGGAGATCTCCTACCCAGCAGTATACGAAGAGATGAAGTATAGTATAAAATCCATGTGTGACGAAAAATACCATTTGAAGAACCGGAAAATCAGAATCACTCGACATACCCTCGATCATTGTCTGGGAATATTCATTCTTCGGTTATTCATTTTTTTTTCTTTTTATTTTGCGAATTGAGTGCAAAATAGATAAATAATGCGTGAGTGATGAATAAAGCACGGAACAATACGAAATGACGCGTAAATGTACATGAAAAAAAAAACACTGAAACCTCGATGATACATACGAGACGGGGGACTATGTATTATCGAGAGGTCGAAAAATCCTCTCCCGGCGACTCAAAAAAAAAAACAAAATCAAGCTCAACTCCGAGCAGGACTGTGATAACTCGGAAGGCGGGGCCTGACAACGTGTTGCTAGGAAGAATAAATGCAGGCGAAAGACAATCATACGCATGTACGCTCCTGAACTTCCCCCCTGAATTGTCGAAGGTCTCTGCATCGAGGCCGGACCCAGCACCGGCGTATGGAATATCGATCCATGTATCATCGAGGTTTCAGTGCACTTTGGCTTTTTTTCAAAACTTTCGACGCAAAACTGTCCAATGGCAACCTATCACCAAATACTCACCTATTTACCGAACCTATTAGCAACCTATGATAACCTATTTACCAAATTGTGTCAAAGAACAAACCGTGAATGTGACGAAACCTTGAAAACAGAAGGTGATTGTGCATAGAATCATTTGAGCCAGAAGCATTCCATTGAATGATCCTTCCAGTAATTCTCCGTAACTGAAAAAATATATATCTTCCGATAAAAACTGATGATTTTTTATTATGATAATTGTTTATCGCATCGTAAGAGAACCGATTTAGTTGTTCGTGTCTCTTGATGATGTCGGAGAGCCTCATCCAGTAGACGTTTTGATCTTTCAAGCTTTCTTCGTCCACCAAGTTGACAAGAGCGATTCTGACTGTGGCTAATTGACCGCACAGGTGCAAGACCATCATGGCGACAAAGCTATCGGGCCCCGAGTAAGCGATCATCGAGAATATTGTGGCGACCCATTGACCGAACCATGTAGGCAAAAATCCTGACATTTCCTTGGTGTCGTACGGAAAGTAAGCGGGATAAAGAAAGCCTATTGCCAACCGTGTCTCGTTCGTGATCAACTTGCGCTCGGACACCGCCGACCAGGCCTGAGAAATTTGATCTCATGGAAAAATGTCGAAAGTCGAAATGGATATTTATGTCGGATGCGTTGTGTTCGAAATTTGCAAAGAAAAATTATATATATTCTAAGAACGACTTTGATCAAAGATTTTTTATTAATTTTGCGTTTTGGGATAATAGCAATAATTTTCCTAAAATCGAAAATTTGTTTACGAAAAAATTGATATAAATACAGTAGGACCCCTCTAGTCGGAACCCCTCGAATTAAAACGCGCCGAGGCGAATCATATCCCACTTCAGCATTCCTCCGCCGACCGCGATGGTATGAACCAGTATAAACAAACGACATGAGACAATAGCCAGTGCTGTACGAAGATGCACCCCCTACTGTTTTTATTAAACGTTTGACGTTTCTCTTTTGAAATATTGTAGGCTTCGGACATTTTGAAATTCGGCACTGCGAGTAGGTTCAGATTTTTTCTGTAACCCCGCAATCGGATAAAGAGAGCCGATCTTTTTCGATTAGAGGGGTTCTACTGTACCTCGATATATGCTGTAATTGATATTGTATCGTGTGTTCCAATGAAATTAGGTTAAAATGGCTTTAAAAAATCACGAAAATCCCTTAATTCTTCTGCAAGCAGCTGGATATAACCCCTCCATCGAAAGGAAGATTTTTCGATCTAAATGATCAATATCGCACTTTTGTCATTAAAAAGTGCATGATTTCGTTCGATTCGAACTATACTAAGCAGATGATCGTAGTCATATAGAAAGTACATATCTCCCCATTGATGCTCCGATTCTTCTCTTCTGATTCGTCATTTTTGAAAACTCTTTTATGGATTTTTAATAACCTTACTATCTTACTGAGACAATAGATCCAACCGACGTGCAACGCATTGACTTACATAATTCTTAAAAATATTTACCCTGAATCCCGGAAATGCAAGCAGCATTGCATTAGCCAGACAAACAGACATTATAGAAATAAATCGAGCGTATTTGGCGGTCTTCATCATCGCATTTCGTTCGTCATCAGTTCTCGACATCGACCAGTCTTTCGCCATCAGAGCGAGGATCGATAGGAGAGCTTTGAAAACGAAAGATTGTTTTTCAACCGCTACGACTCACTGTCCGATCGTGAGAGCGGTAACTACTTACCCTGTCGTCGGAGTCGAAAGACCACTAGCTTCATCACGGATATGCCCACTGGAACGTTAGTTACTAAGCAGTCGATTAGCTCGTTCAGGTTGCCCCGGAGAAATGCCATGCTTGCTGCTTGGGGTATCCAAATGATGATCATTATGAGAAAGGCGTAGAACCATACGCGATCCCTAACTATCCAATGCTGATGATATCCCGGCCACACTCCTATCACTTGCATGTTCATGCGGTTCCAACCGTAAGCGTAGACATATCCTGATCATTCGTTTTTTCTCTATCAGTAATCTGGCTTCTGTACAAGGTGAGCTCAGTACTTATCCTCAGTACAATCTGGCCCCGTACGAGGCGGCCTCGACCGTCGGTACTAGATCCTCCCCCGATTTTCTAGCGAGCCCCACGGCGCGGCGATCAGTGGGTCTCAATTTGCGGCTTTCCATCCAAAGTTACTATAGCAAATCCAGATTGTTTTCTGGATGTATCTCCTTCACGCCGCCGGACTCACTCGGGAATGGGGAGGAGGGTCGAGTGACATCATCGCGACGGCCGAAGCCGACTCGTACGGGGCCAGGTTGTACTGAGGCCAGCTTTTACAGAGGCCGGGTAACACTATTACCGATTTTTTACCAGTCTAATTTATTCTCCGAGGCCGAACTACGTTCCCGCTTCCGGGAGGGTCATAGCGATTTCGGTGGATAAAACTCCTACAATAGTCGCGCCCTTGACTGACTTTCGTAATTTCCTACGGATGCCACAAGAACCGCGAAAATTTCGAGAAATTAATGAGGGCACCGGCGTCGACTGATCTGAGGGCTCTTGATAAGTCCCGTGATGTAAAGTGGAACTACATTAAGCGAAAATTCAAAAATAGTTGTGATTTTAGCCACAGGACAAATCGAGATTAGGTACTATTTTTAGTCGACGGCTGCACTGTTACCAACTTTTTCGTAACTTTTTAGAAAAATCGCAAGAATTTGAGACAATCGTAAGGGCACCACCGTTGACCGACATATCAAAGCGTCATTGATAAATCCCGTGGCAAATAACGGGATCTAAAATAAACTGAAAATTGTGAATAGTTCTGATCTTTGGCATGGGACTCATCGAAGGCGGTGATATCAGCCGACGAAGGCGACTTCACCATATTTTTCTTATTTTTCGAAAAAGCCGCAAAGATCACAGAAATAACGAAAAACTAATGAGGGCCCTGATGTCGGCGTCAGGCGAGGCCGACGTCTGTTTGTCGTAATATTTGTCATTACTGCAATTTTTTTCGCAAAAATTTGGCACAGACTAGAACCATCGATCAACAGTGGAACCGACTATAACTCTAGAACAGTTGGTTCCAGTGCTCTCAAATCTTCAATATATGTGGGAGTCGTACAATATCTTGATCTACTATCATGTTTCCATTAATACGAACTATGCCTCAGATTCGATGGCGTCGAATTTGTTACTAAAATGAAATTAAATAAAAATTAAAAGTAAAAACTGTTAGATATAAGTCTTTCTTCCACGAATCCTGATTTATCAGTCCGAACCGTTTCTTTACGCATGGTTAGACTACTGATATGGAATTGTATGCAGCGGTGAGACGAAACGAAATTCACCAAAACTTTGCAAGCGTCGACCTACAATTCTCTTTTCACTAAATCCTCGGCGTCAGAGAATCGTGGATTGCACCTTAACGTAACGATTTGTTCCCCCTACCTGGATTTGTTGCCTCCATGTCGGCACTTGCTATTCGCCGTCGGTTTTTGCGATGCACTGATGCTCCGTTTGCGAATAACTTTTTCGATGTATGCGCAGCAACGGCGCATGATCAACGCATAGATTCGCAAGTACGCCCAGCTCATGAAATTTTGAGTGCTTGTGGGCAAGTGCATAGGGCCTAAACGCTTGGTGCTAGTCTTCGAGGGCCTGGAGCCCTCGTGGCATACACTTTTCTCCATAGAGACTGATCATTATCGTTGATCAAGAACTATCTGGGTAATTTTTGTTCTTTATTATGCATGAGCCGCGATAGATTTCCGTCAGAGCTCACGCAACGTTCAGTCTTTGCCGAGAATCCGTAAGCCACGTATACTTGGAATGAATAAATGTACGCAAAACAAGCAATGGTTAGTAGTTGGATTTATCTTTCTTTTTATTAACACTTCTGCAATAAAATACCATCACTGTCTCATTTTTTAGAAAATCATCTTATTATCTTTCGAAATAGAATGATACATCGAAAATGAATGCTAGTGTACTTGATACGCCAGTAATGTGTGCGGAATATTATTATTTGGATTTGCAAAGGTTTTTATGTTATCAATAAATATTTCATCTTTATTGAACGATCACTTCATCGTTTTTCTGCGACGTCACCGATTTATTACATAACTCAACACCGTAGATACATTTTAATGCATGAAATACATCAGTAATACGCAGGTGAAAATAGTGTTTAATTTTTTCAAAATAATTGTAATCCTAATTAATATTTGAATAATGATTTCGTAGTTTCAAAGTAGGTTTAGGGGAAAATCTGAGGGTGGAGGAACAATGTTTACGATATTGAAATAAAAAATATATCCTATTGTTTTTTATTCTCTAGATGTCCTATATAAGAAAAAAATTAGAATCTTACAATCACGATCAAATTACTTAAGCAATCTTTTTTTCATCGAAATTAACATCGATATATCAACCCGACATATATTCCCCGATTGATATTTGATCGAGTTTTTTAATGATCTATCGGATGGAAAAAAGTCAACATCCATCATTTATTCCATTTGACGGTTATGCACATTTCAATGACTGACTAGTTCTAAAATGGAAAAAACTTTCTTTTATGCCCAACAAACCAGGAATCTTTCCACTATCTTTTCCACAGTTTTCGCGGCTTGTTCCGTGTCATGATACCATTGAATTCACGCCAATTTGATGGCTCGAATGATGATTAATGCATCGGAATAATACGAAAGTTTTGATTATTAATAATTAGAAATTTTTGAAAGAATAATGTGCATTTTTATCAGACTGATATTCACGCCAGACGTCAATTCTACCATTCGATTTACGTGGTGACCAATACGTAGAATAAATAATTTTATTAGAATCACTCAAGCAATCGTTCTTTCGTTGCCATTAACATTGATAGATATCCCATTGAATTTTTCATGATCTGTTGGATGTAAAAAATTATTGTTAAAATTCTACTCCACACGATAACCAATGCACAAAATCCGGACTCACAGCGTTGAAAAGCTGTAGATTGAAAGTGCAGAATTTTCCAGCTTTCAATTCGAGCGGTATCTCTGATCTTTGGCAAACTAAAATGAAGGCTCTTGCTTCCTTGGGAGCCAGATTATACCACGGTGTTGCATAAAAATCGTTGGGAATGCTGGTACTCTACTAACATAAATTAATTATAAACGTCTCGATTAAAAAACTCATTAGCATGTGCAACGAATCCTTTTTTCACGTCAATGAACATATTATTTTTCGATCAATTTTTGTGATATATTGAATTTGTGATCATTGAAAGCGATGTAAGTTAAAAATTGACGAATGAACTTCGGGAATTCTTTCCTGGATATATCAAGTTAAGCATACAGGTTGACCGAAATTGCATCCATGGCATTTCTCTCATTGTCTACCTCTGATATTGCAAAAAATATGGAAATTTTCTAATGAGTTGAACCAAATGCACTGGCGGGCACTTACTTCGGTAAGTAGTCTGTCGCCCACGTAGCAACAGACGAAAAGATGCTCGACGCTAGCAATCGCGTACAATATACGGAATAATAGCACAGGGATTGGGAGGGGCGCACCATTAAGATCGACCGTTCTCTGCAAGTACCTCAATTAAAACAATATATTACGACAAAATCACTGTTCCATAACTAAACGAAAATATTAAGAAATTGAACAAACAACACGATTAAATATTTTCCAAATCTGAGACTAAATAAATTCCACATTCGACAGTTGAATTTATTTGCACTTCTGGTTACTCTCACCATGAACATCGCATAGCCCTGGAAGCAGAAGGTGACTGAAAATATCAACATGTGAGCCAAAAGTACGGTACTGAATAATTTTTCTATCAGCTGCGTCAGCCTTGTAAAAAAATGAATTTTTTTATATTTTGGAAGTCCGACACCAGAGAATATAAATTCAGTATTCCGTTCAGTATAAATGAAATCAACTTAAAACTTACTCGATCAGCTTCTCGTGGCGTACAACGATCGTTTTAAGCCTTTGCCAATATTTCGTCGGCTCTTGTATGGTCGTTTCGTTCGCAAGATTTTTCAACGAAAGACGCACAATATTGAGTTGTCCGCACAAATGAAGTACCACCGTTGATATGAGCGTGTCCAGTCCGACATACGCATTAGTTGCCAGCCACAGGCTGAAGAATTGAGCGAGCCAAAGTGGCACGAAAACGAAAAGGTTCGATGTGTCGAAGGGAAACCACGATTCCAAAAGAAAACCGTCCGCCAACCGAGGATCCCTGTCGACATCTTCGGTGCCTCCCAGTTTGACACACAGCTAGATCCATTGGAAATTTCTCCATTTCAACCATTTCACCACCTTCAAAATTTTATTCGGGAAATCAAACCCCCCTTAATATACTTCAACGGGAAACCGTTGATATTCCGAGTCAAAATTTTACCCTGCCCTCAATCTTTGCCAACCTCATTCTTCCGGTTCGTCTGCAGAGCGTGGGAAGGTCGGCGAGTGTAAGAGGTAAGCGCGGAGTTGCGGTGAGTGCAGGAGGAAATGTGAGGGATGGTTTAAGCCGAAACGAGGGAGCCGGAGGCGTGGAGGCGGTTACAACAAGTGTCGGCATTTGCATGCTCAAACGATTTGACAGTGACGGAGGTTTAAGAGCGGATTGAAACTTCGGCTCGGGTGGCACCAATGATTCACCCCCCAATGATCTACTGCCCCTATTTATAACTGAAAACACAGTGGATCATGCAAATTACTCCCTTATAATCCAAGACAGCTGTAAGTTAAAACTTGCAAGCTGCTTCTTCACAATTGAAGACTCGTACAATACATTCAATTCTGAGAAAACAGCTTTCAAATTTTAACTTTCACCTTCGTGAATTTATGACCAAACACACAAACATATGAAAGCGTTCTCTGCAAATGTGAACTCTGGATGTTTTCGGACATTTTGAAGGTATTGATATCGAAATCCCGATAACGATTCGTCAGACCGTTACATAGCTTCAGACGCAGCAGTATTTTGATTTCTGAGTTTCTGACAAAGAGACATTATTCCAGTAACGACTTGGTGCAAGGATTGTAATGATTTAAAAAAATGTATTTTTTGGTAATTGCGAACTAGGTTAAAATTGGGAAGATTTGTCGTACATCCTAGTTTGATGCAATGTAAAATATGTTATTTGGCCATAGACTTGCATCTAAATCGCCGCAGGAGCGTCAATAAAAAATTTACCTGAGACACTGCTAAAGCGACGCAACAAAGAATGGCACTGATGAACGATATTTTCGAATGAACACTGCTCATTCTGGCGGTCGTCATCATTGCCTTCCGTTCCTCTTTCGTTCGTACTTTCAGCCAGTCTTCAGCTATCGAACTGACCATCGAGCCAATTACTTGAAAATGAAAGCGCAAGATCGTGGTTCTTGTCTTGTTTGTCCACATCGATAATGTCCAAAAATTTAGATTACCAGATCTTTGACATTGCAGAACACTCATTTTCACTATACTCATTGTTATGGACAAATTGGTCGAGAGACAATCGATCGTCATGTTCATGTTATTTCGAATAATCAGTAAGCTTGCACCTTGAGGAATCCAGATGCACGTGAACATTAAAAAGACCCAGATCCAACCGCGCTCCCGCGCTATGAAACGTTCGCCCTTCTTTGGACAGTAACCCATCATTTTTTGGTAATAAACGTTCCAGCCGTAGGCATAAGCGAACCCTGAATAACATTGTGCACATAAAATTTGAGATTTTTTATTTAAAAATTTTTTTTTACACTTTGATCATTTGCTTTTACGCGCCTTCATTGTACCCCATCGAAACTCGGTGCTGCGCGATTTGTCGGTAACTGACGCGTTCGCCAATAAATGACTGCATCTGCGCAAAAACACGCTTTCCCCTTTGCGATCGCACACGCTTCGTGTGTTAAAATATGCATAAATTCGAACGGACTATCCCCATCGAACTCCGACAATGTGCGTGACCTGTGAGCTTTCCCGCGAGCTCCAAACGTTTTTCCTGCATAAATGGGTCGTGAATAGTGCATCATAAGTACGCGAAAGGTATTCCTCTAACAGGGGTGGTATCCGAAACATCGCGACTGCGCAGACGTGGGTTCAGTCACTTTCTTCGTCCACTGACAAGCGTTGAATATGTCGATGCACACACATAGGTGCAATTGCAAACTATTCGTGTTTCTCGTAGGAGCGTGGTCTCAAGAGCGCATCGTTCAAATTGTTTCTACTTTGTTATACATAGAGTGACAAAATAATCGACATGCATGGGATGTGTCCGTGGCATCACCGTGAATTTCATTGGACTGTGTTGACAATTGATTTTTATTGCATGAAAAAAACTGCATCGGATACTATCAACCTTGACTTGTGTCGGTAACAGAACTGGCCGCATTTTCTGACTTTAACCAAAGGTGATTTCATTTCATTGACTGACTGATTCTAAGATTGAAAAAACTTTCTTCTATGTACAACAAACCAGAAATCTTCCCACTATCGTTTTCACAGTTTCTGCAATCCGTTCCATTGAAAAAAAATCAGTATCAACCGTGTGTCTGACCGTGTATCATGCTTAAAACCTTACCGGCGGGGCGCCTTGTGCCTTGTCATGATACCGCTGAATTCACGCGAATATAGTGGTCCGAACGGTGATTAATGCATCGCAATAGGACGAAAGGCTTCATTAATTTATTCAAATTATTTTTACACATATTTCTTATGCATGCTTTATTTTTATATATATTTTTTTATATGTGAATAACGATTTTGTACTTGCTGACGGAGATTAGAAAAAATTGTGAAAAGATAATGTGCATGTAAGTCAGGTTGATATTCACTCTGAAAGATAATTCCACGATTTTATTCGCCGAGTGCACAATACGGAGAAATAAATAATTTTACTACAATCACTCAAGCAATCGTTCTTTCGTTGCCATTAACATTGATAGGTATCCCATAGAATTTTTCATGATCTGTTGGACGGAAAACAATGTTGTTATCATCATATATTACAAGTTTAGCAACGCACAAAATCTCAACTCACAGCGTTGAAGAGCTGCAGATTAAAAGTGCAAAATTTTCCGGCTTTCAATTCAAGCGGTATATCTGATCTTCGGCAAACTAAAATGAAAGCCCTTGCTTCTTTGGGAGCCAAATTATACCAAGGTGTAGTGTAGAAGGCGTGGGCAATGTTGGTACTCTACTGACAAAAATGAATTATAAACGTCCTAATAAAAAAATTCATTAACATGTGCAGCGAATCCTTTTTATTTACGTTAATAAAGTATTATTATTGGATCTATTCATGTGAAGTATACATTTGAAACATAAAAAAAAAATATCAGTCAAATATGCATGACTGAATTAAGGAAATTTTCAGTGGATGTAGCTATTTCAAAATAGAGGTTTATGGAAATCGCATCGATGGGATTTCTTTTATTTTCTAGTTTCGATATTGAAAAATGTATGTGAAAATTTCTCAATCAGTGGAAGTAAACGCAGTGCTAAATGCGTTGACGGGCACTCACTTCAGCGAGAAGTCTGTCGCCCACATAACAATAGACGAAAAGATGCTCCACGGTAATAGTTGCGTACAGTATACGGAATATCAGCACAGGAATCGGTAGAGGTGCACCGTTCAACTCAACCGTTCTCTGCAAGTATCCCAGACAAAACCATTTTTTGAAAAAAATGACTGTCTCATAAGCAAACAAAAATATTTTTAAATTGAACAAACCATGTGATTCAATATTTTTCAAATCTGAATATGATTAAATTGCACATTTGACAGTTGAATTGATTAGCAATTCTGATTAGTCTTACCCTGAACATCGCGTATCCCTGGCAGCAAAAGGTGATCGAACAGATCAACATCTGGGCCAGAAGTACGGTGCTAAATAATTCTTCTAATAGCTGCGTCAGCCTCGTAACGAAAAAAAATTCAATTTGTATATTCCCGAAGTTCAACACCTGACCAAACGTAAAGTATGAATCGAATCAACTTCAAAATTTACTGGTTGAGCTGATCGTGACGGTTAACGATCGTTCTGAGCCTTTGCCAATATTTCGCCGGCTCTCGCGTGGTCGTTTCGTCCGCAAGATTTTTCAGCGAAAGACGTACGATATTTAGTTGACCGCACAAATGAAGCACCACCGTTGACACAAAGCAATCCGGTCCTGTATACGTATTTGCCGCTAACCACGCGCTGAAGGATTGCGTGAGCCAAAGTGGCACGAAAATTAAACGGTTGGATGTGTCAAAAGGAAACCACGATTCCAAAAGAAAACCGTCAGCCAATCGAGGATCCTTATCGACATCTTCGGCGGCTCCCAAGATCATACACAGCTGAACGCGTTTGGAAATAATATTTTAATCCGAACCGTTTCAACAGGCTTAAGGCCTTATATACGCGATTTTGCCGATTTTCAAAGGTACTTCTCTCGACGCGATTAAAAAAAAATGACGCATATATTGACAACATTTTTTTTACAGATCATTTATGCACATGGTTGGGTTATAGG
Organism: Sussaba pulchella; assembly: GCA_963971145.1. Lineage (NCBI taxonomy): Eukaryota > Metazoa > Arthropoda > Insecta > Hymenoptera > Ichneumonidae > Sussaba > Sussaba pulchella. The sequence goes on from OZ020168.1 coordinate 14,956,883, forward strand.
TGAAAAAAAAATCAGAAATATTAACAAATAGCGGGGATATTACATAATAAAGTGATGTATTTTTTTTAACTTTGTGAAAGTTCTAACTTTTGAACTTTTTGAAAAATTTCAATGACACAAACAAATATAAAAAATAAAATACCTGCAGAAAATTCAGTAAAAAAGTTTTGAGTTTCGAATTTCTATTATAAAAATTTTTTTTAAATAATATTGTTGGTTCACACTGAAGATACATTCATTATGCAATTATAAATATGTTCATTTTTTTTTAAACACCCACATCGATGCCGAGAACTTTCACCATCAACGCGCCCGCAAAAAAAAAAATACATTGCTTTATTACGTAATATCTTCGGCATTTGTTAATATTTCTGATTTTTGTTTTACATATACTTAACCATGTGCATAAATGATCTGTAAAAAAAATGTTGTCAATATATGCGTCCTTTCTTTTAACCCCGTCTATAAAAGTACCTTCAAAAATCGGCGAAATCGCGTATATAAGGCCTTAAAATTTCACTCGGGAAATTAGAGCATTGTCAATATACTTCAACAAAAAACCGTGCCGACACAAATGACGCTTCGAAATAGCTGCTGCTGTTAATTGTGACTAAAAATTTACGTTTAATCCTTAATCTTTAATAAAAAAAGACATTATTCCAGAAACCATGCGGCTCAAAAATGGAATCAGATTTTGAACAATTTGTTTCGCGGTTATTTCTCTACAAATTGAGTTATGATTTAAATGATTCGGATTCAACCTTGTTTTCAAGCAATACAAAAAATAAAATTAATCGGCTACAAACTAACATCCAAAGTGCCACAAAAGCGTCGATAGAAAATTTACCTGAGACACTACCAAAGCGACGTAACCCACGTTGGTTATGGTAAACGATATTTTCGAATTAACACTACTCATTCGAGCGGTCACCATCATTGCTTCCTGTTCCTCTTTCGTTCGTACTTTCAGCCAGTCCTCAGCCATCGACGCGACCATCTCGCCAATCACTTGAAACCCAAAGAGCAATAGCTCGTTTTTTGTCTTTTTTTCGACATCAGTAATGTCCAGAAAATTTGATTACCAGATCTTTGATATTGCAGAACACCTATTTTCGCTATACTTAATGATATGGACAAATTGGTCGAGAGACAATCGATCGTCATGTTGAAGTTATTTCGTATAATCAGTAAGCTTGCAGCTTGAGGAATCCAGATGCACGTGACCATTAAAAAGACCCAGAGCCAAGCTCGCTCACGCGCTATGATACGTTCGCCCTTCTCCGGATAAAAACCCAACATTCTTTGGTAATAAACGTTCCAGCCGTAGAAATAAGCGAATCCTGAATAACATTGTGCACAGTCAATTTAAGATTTTCTATTTTTTTTAAATGAAAAAACTCGAATCACTTGTTTTTACGCGCCTTCATTGTACCCCATCGAAACTCTTTGCTGCGCGATATATGCGTAACTGATGCGTCAACCAAGAAACAAATGCATCTGCGCAAAAGCACCCTTCCTCTCTTTGCGATCGCGTACGCTTCGTGTGCTAAAATATGCAGAAATGTGAACGGACCGTCGAGACCGAACTTTTACAATGGTCGTGAAGCGTGGGCTTCTCTGCAAGCTCTAAACGTTTTTTTCTGCATAAACGGGTCGTGAATAGTGCATAATAAGTACTCGAACGGTATTTCCCCGACAGGGGTGGTTTCCGATACATTGCGACTGCGCTGTTGAGGGATCAGAAACATTCCTCGACGATTGACAAGCGTTGAACATACGTCCATGGAACTGCGGACTATTTGTGTGTCTTTCGTGGGCGAGTGATCTTGAAAGTGCAGTTTCTACGTTGTTTGCGAATCTGTTATACATGGAGTGACGAAAAAGAAGCCAATCGAATTGTTCAACTTTTTTGCGTTACGCTAATAGACACTGGGGTGTATTTTCGTGCTACGGATAAGTATTTCGTCGCCATTCTATTATAGTTTACAAGTACCGGGGAAAATCCGGAAATCTAAATTTTCATTTGTATGAAAAATTATTATTTATTGTTTGTTACCGATTAATCATTGAAATGTATAGAGTACATCCCGTTGACCTATAATTTTGAAGTGTGGCAGGAAGGAAGGTCTCGCCGTGCAAGTAAAGGGCAAAATTCAAAAATCATGCGTTCCATGAACAATCATCATCATGTATTTATTTTATTTAGTGATCAAAACTATAGGATACTTCCGGTTGACTTGAAATCTTAAAATTTGGCAGAGAAATATGGTGTTGCCCATATTTGTGACGGTTATCAAATTCAAATTTGACAGATAATCATAAAGTGACTATTTTATTATGCTTAACCATGATTCAGTGGTACGGAAACCCCAGAGCGCGAGTCAGAGTCGCACTTGACACGGCTCGTTTTTGTAGCATAAGACTCGATGGCATTTCGGCCATCGAGTCGGCTTGTGTCGATGACAGGTAAAAACACATTTCTTCATCTAAATGAAGAGTTGTATTGTAACAAAACACGATATAATCAATATTTCTCAAATTCGACAATCATTCCATGTTTAGACACTCTAATGATAAATAAAATTGAGCGTTGCATTGTCACTCAATGCAAAGATTGTGTTTGTCTCGAATATCTATATTGAAACAAAAACTTCCTAGCCATATATACAGGAAAATCTGCAAGCTCTCTGCCAGGACACCATTTTTTCTAGGATATATTATCCGAACATGCATTTTATTTTTTATCGGTAGAATGGGAACAAAGGGTGCTGATCGAAGTTCTAAATGTTCAAAGTTTCAACCGGTAGAAAATCCCAAAAATGCAATGTTTCGACCGATTAAAATTCAGAAAACGTATTCATAGACGTAGCTCGCTCGCGAGCCCCGTTGGGCAATACTTTTATTTTATCTCGGCGTCGGGTGGCTCATACTATTCCAGACGTCCGATTGAATGGTGTAAGCCGCCCGACGCCAAGAGTAAGTAAAAGTATTGTCCAACCGGATTCTCGAGCGAACTACTCAATTATACCTACATTTTCACGTTTTCTGAATTTTTCTAATTCGAAAGATCGGTGTTCGGAGCCATGGCCCGTCGATGTAATACCGATTCGAAACATTGCCGAATCGGTGTCGTAGAATATCGGCACCGTGCTCAGTCGCAACATCGTCGGTCGCAAAAATTGAATTTTCGGAAGTTTTCACCGTCGAGGATTCACACATTCGGAACCTCGATTCGCACCCAAATAAAAAACATGCATGAAAATTATTTTCAACTTTCTTCCAATATTTCTGAGGTAAAAAATCGAACATTGCGATATACTTATTGTCATTGTATTTAACAGAGCTGCATGCTATAGAAAACCCGTATAAATGTACAAATGAACGATTCGCCGGCCCATTATCGTCATCAGTCGATCAATCTCTCTCTCATAGCCATGAGCATGGAGAGGTATCCCATAGAATTTTTCAATATCTGTCAAAACGATCATTTCCATGAAAACCGATCGTACGACGATCCATACGAAAACAAAAGCTTTACTTACGCCGTTGAACAGTTGGAGATTGAAAGTACAGAATTTTCCAGCGTTTAACCGGAGAGGAATCTTCGATCTGTGACAAACGAAGAGAAAGGCTCTAGCCTCTTTTGGGGCCAAATTGTACCACGGAGTCTCATAAAAATCGTCCGGAATTTTTGTACTCTAAGAAACGGATTGAAAATAATAATAATAACATTAATAATAATAAGGCTCTTTGAAACATCTTGATTAATTAATTAACAAATAAAGCACTCACTTCAACCAAAAGTCTGTCGCCCACGTAGCAATAAACAAAAAGATGTATGACCGTGAAACTTGCATAGAGAAAAGAAAACGCCAGATTTTGTATGGCAAGAGGGGCTCCTTCGCGATCTATCAGTGACTAAAAACGTGTCAATGATCATTATTTTGGGTATCGGTTGCACGATCACTCTACTCACTGTGAACATTGCGTAGCCTTGGAAGCAAAATGTCACTGAACACGCTACCATCTGGACGAGTAGTATGGAGCTGAATGTTTCCCTTATGACCAATGACAGCCTTATCGAGAAAATAAAATTATTTCCGTTCTAAATTGCCCCAAAAAAATATTTCCATTGCCAGTAGAAATTTTAAACATTAAAAATTCAATTGCAAAAACAGTACGTATAAATAAGTTTCAAGAAAAAGATGTTATCTTACTGGTTGAGTTGCTCGTGTCTCTTTATGATGGGAATGAGTATTCTCCAGTATTTTTCAGGCTCCCGCACGGTAGTTTCGGTGACAAGACTTTTCAAGGAATGACGAACGATTCCAAGCTGACCGCACAAATGCAGAATCATCATCGAGACCATGCAATCCGGTCCAGAATACGAGACCATGGATAGCAAAGTGCTGACAAATTGACCGAGCCATATTGGAACGAAAATCAATGGATTCGTGGTATCGAAGGGAAAGTAAGAATCGTAAAGGAAACCAACTGCCAATCGGGGGTCTACTCTGGAATCTTTCTCTTCACGCACAGCCGCCCAGACCTGAATAAAACGGAATGTTTCATCAGTGACTGCCAAAGATCGACGGATCTTCAATCACTCGTACCTGGGAAACAATGTACGCGACGAACATAACGTTGGTGAGAGACACCGAAATAATCGATATCAATCTGCTTATTCTAGCAGTGTCGAACATTATAACGATCTCCTCTTTCGATCTCGAACACATCCAATCTTCGGCTATTGCATCGAGAATCGAGCCAATCACTTGAAAAATTAACCAACAAAATGACATTTTTTTACCACCAGTATTTTTAGGTACTAGTAATTTATTTATTTATTATTATTTTTTTTTCACCGATTTTTTACCTCTTCGCTGACATTGAAGAACTAACACTTTGGCTATCGAAATGGCAATTGACAAATTGGTCGATAGACAATCGATCATCGAGTTGAAATCGCCCCAGAGAAACGACAAGCTAAGTGTTTGAGGAATCCATATGCAAACTATCATCAAAATAGCCCAGACCCAGGCTCTCTGTTTCGCTAAAGATCCTTCCTTCGACTCCGAACAAACACCCAATATCATCTGGTAATAAACGTTCCAGCCATACGCATACGCAAAACCTGGATAAACGTCACCAATTATAATTTATTCGTATTAAAAAAATATATATTCTCTACCGTTTTTTTTTTTGCACAAACTCACGAACCCTTGTCAACAGCCATCGGAGTTTACACCGCCGTGGATTTCCGGTGACTGATGTGACTGCGGTTGAAAAAAAATTCACCGCGCAAAAGCGCTCGTCGATATTGCAACGACGCATGCTTCGGTTTTTGTTAAAAAATTCAGAACCCAACGACTCATCCGTAACGGTGAGCATCCCTTACATTAATCATGAACCCCGGGGCATCGCGGTGACAAGCTCGAAACTTCAACTACATAAATGGAATATGAATAGTTGACGTACAGCTGGAAATTGTATGTCCATTGAACCACGAGGTGAAGAACCGCCCAAGCGTTGTCGTGAAATTTACTGGTTGCGAGATCGCTGACGATGCGTCGTTGAACTGTCGGGGAAAAGTTGTGACAAATTTCTGGCGCGCGTCTGGTATTTCATGTGATGAAGTCATTTTTTCATCGAAATACGATTGAAGATAAGGATCTTTGTTATCGCGTTGGAAGTTGTATTTGAAAAGCCGACGAGTTTTAAGGTGAGTTTTCATTGGCGCACGGGGTTGTGGATAAAAACTTAGGATCTCATTTTAGTTTCCGAAACCGAATTTTCTCTCTTTATGTCAGTTATTATTGAGCGGGGGAGTCTACGATTCTTTTGGATTGAATTCATTCCTCGTCGGAAGGCAACTGAAGCTAGAAATTGCATACCCAATTACTTGGGTATTGCGTATCAAGCTTGACATTTTTTTATCAATGAAATTTAATTTATTGAAAAATAAAACGAGTTTTTCCGGTCCGAAAAAAAAAACATATAGTTTTATTCAAGTTCACTTAACTCGATTATCGTGAGGTTTACTTGTCGATTGTTATTCTTATCATAAATAAAGTTGGGAAACTTCATATTTCAAAATTCCATCGTAAAGTAGAGACCCTGAGCTTCATTCATGAATTTTTCCATATTTTTTGGATGATATTTTCTATTGTTTTTAAGCCTTGGGTCGATTTGACACCACGATAAGCTTTAAGGGTTTTGAGCGACTCAACGTGAAAAAAAATTACTCGTCGCAACGCGACAAGCTGGCACCCCCAGTTATCATAGAAACTCTTGAATTTTCCTATACAATTTTAATTACAGCATTCCCAAATTTCACTTTGGAATAGTTTTATACCGTTATATAATGCGTAAAAATAAATACTCATTTTTTCAAACAAGCATATTATATGTAAAACATAGGCTCTCGATTCATGCTATTCCGATCGATCGATCAATCAACGACTCTGTCTTTCAATGCCATTAGCATCGACAAGTATCCCATGGAGCTTTTCATTGCCTGGCGAATAAGTGACAAATTTTCACAATGATACATTATTCTACGCAAATTACCCACAGAAGTTACTCACATTGTTGAAGAGATCCAGATTGAATGTGCAGAATTTACCGGCCTTCAGTTCGTTTGGAATCCTTGATCTGTGCCACACAAAAAGGAATGCTTTCGCTTCTTCGGGTGCGATGTTGTACCACTCAGTGTCATAAAAATCATCGGCGATTCCCGTACTCTGTAGCAATGTGCAAAAATAAATCGTCCCTCAAAGCTTATTCGTTATCCCGCTTCGTTATTCAACCGGGAACGTACCGAAGGATTTCATCTACATCCCGAAGCAAGTGATTTGCATCGAACGTTAGAATTTTCCCGGAAGTCTCAAACCGAAACTCAAGTAAGGAATTTTTTAAAAATAGATTCGAACGGAATTCCAAGCGTTCGAACCATTGCAATTTCCGAATTCCGATTTGACAGCGTATTCGGAGAACTCAAAATAATATTAAATCCCAAAAATGTATTCAATCGTTCCAATCGGTTTCTGATTAACGCTGAATATCACTCACTTCATTCAACAGTCTTTCTCCTACGTAGCAATAAATGAAGAGATGTGTGACAGTGTAAATCGTGAAGACCACACGGGTTATCATATCGAGAACGGAAATTGAAGAACTCTTTTCGCTTAGAACCGTCTGAAAGTGTCTGAATAAAAATTATTCCGGTGGTTCGACCATACATTTAACTCACCATAAGCATGGTGTATCCTTCAAAGCAAATAATCAGTGAACAAGCGACCACCTGAACGAGAAGAATTGGGCTGAATGTCTCCTTTATGACAATCGCCAGCCTTGTGCAAAAATTAAAATGACAATAAAACGTTACATTGTAAATTTTTACACGATAAATAACCTTCGCAATCTTACTCGTTGACATTTTCGTGTCTCTCCACTATCGTACCGAGTGTTTGCCAATATTTTTTCCGATTTTCCGTCGTTTCTTTATTAATCAGATGTTTCAAGAAGTGTCGGATGATTTTAAGCTGCCCGCACAAATGTAGCACAGCCATTGCCACGAAGCAATCTAGTCCGGAATACGCTACTACGCTCAATGATGTTCCGATAAATTGTCCGATCCACAGTAAAACGAAAACAAACGGATTCGACGTGTCGAATGGAAAATATGCGTCAACGAGAAAACCGAATGCCAATCGGGGATCTTTGTTCGGATCCCTGCCTTGTAAAAGAATCGTTGACACCTGAACATCGCGCGCTCTATAGAGTATCGATCAAATCGCTCTGGGGGACACACAATTGTCATTCGATTTACCTGAAGAGTAACGTATCCGATAAATAAAATATTAGAAATATAGACCGATACGATAGAAACGATTCTGCTGATTTGAGCAGTCTCCAACATAATTTCGAGTTCCATTTTTGTTCCCACTGACAACCAATCCTTAACGATTTTTACGAAAATTCTAGAAATTACTTGCGAAAAAAGGAAAAATTAAACATAGAACGTTTTTCTTGTTTTTTTTTTAAATTGTTTGAACTCCTTACCTCTTCGTTTGTATTGAAGTGTCGCAATTTTTGTAACAGCGACAATAACCGAAACATTAGTGGAGAGACAATTGATGACCGAGTTCAAATCACCCCAAAGAATGGGCAAGCTAGCCGCTTGAGGAAGCAAAGTGGAGAACGTCATGACGAAAACCCAGAACCAGATTCTTTGTTCGGTTCCCGTTACTGTCGGAACCCCTAATATCTTCTGGTAAAACACATTCCAGCCAAAAGCATAAGCGAATCCTTCAAGAATTTCATGCACTTATTAAATTTATTTTCTTTTCTCATTTCGTAATAACAATATGACGCACCTTTATCGTCCGCCATTGAAGCTCACTTCGCTGCGTCTTTTTCGCAACTGACGTCGCTCTGAAAAAAAAGGAAAAAAATCGACTCGCGAAAGAGTGAGGAACGAGAGGACGACGGCGCATGCTTCGTCGGTTAAAAAATTCAGAACTTCGTTACTCACACTGCGCAGATGTCTTAAATATTTCATGAATTCGAAGCTCGTTGAAAAGCTCTCTGATGGTACATTCGTAAGTGGCACATGAATGTCAGATATCGTGAAATTACAACATTGTTCACGTTGAGGTCAAGAACCTGAGTGCATTGCGTCGACGAGCTCGAAACTTTGACCACATAAACGGGACATGAATAGTTGACGTACAGCTGGAAAATTTTCTGGCCATCGAAAGTACAAGGTGGAGAATCGCCTAAGCGCTGTCGTAAAATTCACCAGCCGCGAGATCGCTGGAGATGTGTCATTGAACTGTAGGAGACAAGTTGTCGCGAATGTCTGACTCGTGTCTAACATATTTTGTAGTGAACTATTTGTTTTATCGAAGTATGATTGACGATAACGATCTTCCTTATCGTGTTGGAGAATTTATTCTCGAAGCCGACAAATTCTGCGGTGAGTTTGAACTGGCGCCGGTGTTTGTGGATAAAAACTTAGGATGTCGTTCATGTTTCCGAAACTGAGAAACAAGCTCTGAGACCCAGCCAGGAATGAGTTGCCGAAATTCGTTCACTTTGCATTTTTTTAGTCAACGAATACACGAAAACTCGATTGCTTTGCATTTTTTAGTCAACGAATGTACCGAAATTCGGTGATTGGAATTATTGAAAGTCTTTTTCCACGAGCCTTCATATTTTTCCTATGTAAGTGCATGGCAAGGATCAGTGACCTATAGGTGAGCTTTCGTAAAACCTTGGAGAAAATGCTCCGTTGCGTCATTCAACATCGTGCAGATTTATTCAACAAGTGTCAATTTTTTCTAAAATATATTTCTCAGTTAAATCTACGGTTTTTCGTTTTTGATCGATCAATCTACCAATCTGTCTTTCATAGCCGTTAACATGGAGAGATATCCCATAGAGTTTTTCATTATCTGTGAACAAGACATTGATTATCTTAGTTTGATTTTATTTTTCATGACAATCAATTTTTTTATCTTTCCAGCAATATAATGCTCACAGTGTTGAAGAGAACCAGATTAAAAGTACAAAAATCACCAGCTTTGAGCTCGAGCGGTGATTTGGTCCTGTGACAGATGAAGAGCAAAGCTCTCGCCTCTTTGGGAGCTAATTCATACCATGCAGAATCGTAAAAATCATCAGAAACTTTGGAACTCTGAGAAAAAAACAAACAAATAACCCGAAAAATGTTTCGTTTGTCGAAGTATATGAGGTTAAATTTGTGCGACATTAACTTCGTCGGTGAGTATGTCCCCGGCGTAACAATAAGCGAAGAGATGCACGCTCGTGTAGATGGCGTAGCTCACGGTAAACAACATATCGAGAGGCGCTGGGGGAGCACCCTCTCGATCGATTACAGTCTAGAAATATTATGGATATCGATGAAAATTATCTGTGAATAACAATGTTTCTTACAATGTGAATGTTTTTCTTCACTCACCGTGAATATACCGTAAACTTGGAAGCAAAAAATCACTGTGACTGCCAGCATCTTGATCAGAAGAATCGTACTGAATGTGTCCCTGATTAGGAATCCAAAACTCGTGAAAATAAAAGACGATTAATGAATATTTGTATCACGGTCCTCTAGGGTTGCCTCTAGATGAATTTAGGAACCAATTTTCATAGAGTATGTATGGAGTATATAATTTTTATAGAAATAAGGTTTAATATCATGAAGACTCAGTGAAAATTTGGGCACTATCGGATGAGTCTAAATGGTCGCTCATCGAGTCTGATCATTTCTACACTGATTATGTACATTCTGATTATTACACTTACCGGTGGGATTTTTCATTTTTTGAAACATTATGTAAATTTGACCAATAAACATTTACAAAAATTATTTTTATTCAAATATTCCACAACTGTTTTGTCACATTGTGTGTTTCTCAACATATCAATCAACTTCGATCATCAAATTGATGGCCAACGACTGAAACGGTAGAGAAATCCCGTAGGGGTCCTCACTAATTGAAAAAGAAATTGGTACTGGTCTTTATCTTTTGTTATTAAACCAGTGCATTCAATACATAATTAGAGAAAAGTTGTGAAATATTTTAAAAAAACATTCTTTGAACCTAAATTTTTGTAAATGTTTATTGGTCAAATTTAGGTTGATTTAAAAAAATAGAATAATCGAACCAAAAATTGTAATACATCGTGGGGCCTCACGCCAATCTCCAGCGGAATCCATTCAAAAATGGAAACAATATAACAGATATAATTCCATTTCGGAACATTACCGAGTGGACGAACAAATTACCGGCGGTCGAAACATTGCATTTTCGGAATTGTAATCCGCACACCAATTTTTCACCGACTGTGTACCGTATCGGACGGTATATGTTTGAAATCTTACCGAATGAGCTCCTCGTGTCTTGTAACGATACCGATGAGCTTGCGCCAAAATTCTCGCGGTTCCCGAATCGTCGTTTCATCGACAAGGTTTCTCAACGAATGTCTCACGATTCGAAGCTGACCGCACAAATGAAGCACGGCCAACGAAGCGAAACAATCCGGTCCCGAATACGCAATTATCGACAATAGTGTGCAAAAAAATTGACCGGTCCAGAGTGATATCCAAACAACTGGATTGCTGATGTCGAAAGGAAAGTACGAGGGCATAATAAAACCAAATTCCATACGTGGATCTGCCGCATGATTCTCTTTCCCATTTTTCATCATAGACCAGAACTAAAAAGAAAAATGTTGCGGCACTTGACGGTATGATTCGATTATCGATATCGATCTACCTCATGAAATTTACCTGAGCAATCACATATTCGAAGAAAAGAATATTGCACATAAACACTGATAATATCGATAGAAATCTGGTTGTTACGGCGATCTCGGACATTATTATACGATCGTTGTCCGTTTTAATTGCTTTCCAGTCATTTATCATTGTGTCGAAAATAGAGCCAATTACTTGAAAATGGGAATTGATCAAAATGACAAATGATGATTAAAAATATAAAAAAAACGAATTTTCTACACATTTGAACAGACATGAGATTTTAAGTATCTTCATCTACCAATTCTCTTCTGTTGAAGGGCAAAAATTTTCGTCGTTGCAAGCCCTATTGACAAACTCGTGCACAAACAACCAATGACCAAATTCAGATTATCCGAAATAATTGTCAAGCAAGCTGCTTGAGGTAACAAGTTGCAAATTATCAACAGTACAACCCACGCGTACGCTCTATTTTTTGCAATCCATCCTTCGCCCTTTACCGCGTGTATGCCCAATACATTGCCGTAATAACCGTTCCAACCGTAGGCGTAACGAAAGTCTAAAACAATCTCGAACGTTAATTTTGAATTTTCATTTTTATCTGACAATCGCAGCCTGACGTACCTATGGCTTTAGTCATCGAAGCTAACTCCACCGCGGTTCTAAGGTCACTGACATAACGACCGATGACAAAAATTCAGCTGCGCAAAAGCATTTTCCGTTGTCCGCGTCCGCGCAAGCTTCGCCAATTTAAAATGCAGAACTTCATACCCAATGCTGGAATTACCTTAAATTTTTCATGAATCAAAAGTCTGTTCGTAAAAGCTATAGCCCCATGGGCGCCGTTCAGCCACCTCCGAGTACTCGCTGGGAACAACGGTTTGTCATATCAGTAAAGGCCTCGAAGATAATGTGGAAAATGTTTGATCTAAAGTGAAATAGAGTTTTTGACGATGATTTTTAAATTATGAGGTGGGTTTGTTTTGAGTACTCGATGCTATGATACTAATGATTATGTCTGCTAATCTTGTATGAAATGTCATTTTTTCATTGCGTATTTAACCCGAAAACTGTTTTTTCGCGTGGGAATTATAAATTTCGGTTTCATTGAAGTGACAAGCACGTCGTGGTTTTCCGTATTATTTTATATCGAATGGTGTGCTGGATCGAACAATCGATTGATCGATCAATCACAAAGCTTAGAAAAATACGGAAAAGTACTTGAAGTACAGAGAATCACGGTTACTTCCGACTTTTTATTCCATTCTGGTGTTCTCGTAAACGTCGCAGGTTAATGAAAATTGTTCAACACTGAATTTGAAAGTTTGAAAATATTTTCGATGATAATGTTTCGATATCGATCGCGAGTGACCATTTCATGTAGCAATACTGAGTTAAGCGCCTTTCTTACGAATAAATAGAGCTTGGTGTAACGAAAAAATCAAGCGTCATCAAAAATTCGTATGTTCGTCGGACGAAATACGATCTCTACTACTTTTTGCAATTTTCTCTGCTAATAAAATGCAAAGTCTGTTTACCGCTACCAATCTTGAATATTTGAAAAATCAATCACTCGTACGAATGATCTACGAGCTTCAAATTAAAAGGGCACAGACTTTACCGACAAGTGCACGTCCAGTTATTTGAATTTCGGGGAAAAATAAATGAGGTAATTTTCATCTCGTCGCAACTCAAACTTCATCTCTCAACACAACGTAAAAAAGTAATAATTCTCATTATTTCAGTTAAAACATGTTAGCACATATTTATAATACCATCATTATTCAACTATATCTACCAGGTCGGTTATTTCTCTGAAAACGCAGGTCTAAAAATAATATACTCGACGTAATAATTATACATCCTTAAAATACGATTCCAATTTACCGCATCAGTCTCTACCGATCAAGATGTCAATCTCTCTTTCATAGCTATTAACATTGAAAGATAACCCATCGAATTTTTCAGTACCTGTCGAGTGTCGAAAATGTTGTCATTCGTAACGATTACGATCGAATGAAGAAACTGTCGAAAAAATCACACTCACGGTGTTGAAGAGCTGTAGATTGAATTTGCAGAATTTTCCAGCTTTTATCTCGAGCGGAATTTTCGATCTGTGGCAAATAAAAAGAAATGTTTTTGCTTCCCTCGGTGCCAAGTTGTACCATTTGGCGCTGTAGAAAGAGTCGGCTAGACTGGTGCTCTGGGAATTCGGAAAAATTTTGGTTTTTTTTTTAAATATGTAGGTGATAAATTTATTCGATCAAACGAAAAACATTACTCACTTCGACGAATAATTGGTCGCCTACGTAACAGTAGACAAACAGGTGTATGATCGTATAAATGGCATAGAGCAGAGAAAACGTTAAATCGAGAATCGGCAGAGGAGCACCGTTTCGGTCCATCAGTGTCTGCAAACATCTTCGATAACAAACATGATCGGTTGGCAGGTGGATAAGGAAATGATGATCCAACTCACCGTGCACATCGCATAGCCTTGGAAACAAAAAGTCAACGAACAGGCGACCATTTGAACGAGAAGTATCGAGCTGAATGTCTCTTTTATCACGAGTGCCATCCTCAAAAAATAAAATAAAAATAGTAACCCGTCGTGACACGTTTTTCTCCCTCAATTTACTAATACTTCACTAACTCAAGAGTCTCTCAGAACTGTTTTTACTGACGTATTGAGTATTTACATTTTTTTTCTTTCAAGAATTACGATACAATAATGCAATTGTGATGATTTGAGATTTTCTCATCTTTTTATGTCTGCAAAGAAACACTTTTGAGACACTCATCGTCTTTTTTTTATTACAAAGATGTAAATATTTTGCACCCTCACTCATTTAGCTGTTCGTGCCGTTTTACTATAGCGATAATTCGTCGCCAAAAGATTTTGGGATCTCGCGTCGTCGACTCATCGACGAGGTGTTTCAAGTGATAACGAATGATTCTAAGTTGACCGCACAAGTGGAGAACGATCATTGAAACCAAACAGTCGGGCCCGGCGTACGACATCATGCCGAAGAAAGTACCGAAAAACTGGAATATCCAGAGTGGTAAGAAAACCGCCAGTCCCTTTGTCTCGAAGGGATAGTAACAATCGTGAAGCAGACCAAACGCTAATCGAGGATGCGGCACGGAATCTTCATTTTGCATTAGCATCCACAACTAAACATTGTTCCGCCTGTCGTAGAGTCATTATATTTTCTCGCTGATCAATTTTCAAACAACACATTTCACACAATGATAATTACCCGAAAAGCAACATATTCGAAAAACATAATGACGGTAAGCAAGAATGATATTATGGAAATTAATCTGCTTATTCTAGCGGTCTTCAACATTATCAAATATTCCTCTTTCGTCTTCGTAGACTTCCAGTCTTCGCAGATTGCCCTGATTATCGACCCAATTACTTGAAAAAGAACCGCAATTGTCAATTAAGATTTTACCTGAGGAGACGAATTTTTTCTTAAAAACAAAAAAAACTACCTTGCCTTTGATATTGCAGGACCGCAATTTTTGCTATTGAAACGGCTATCGGCATATTGGTGGAGAGACACTCGATACTCGCGTTGAGGTCGCCCCAGAGAATCGGCAAGCTAGCTGCCTGAGGGATCCAAATGGACACGAATATCCAAACTGCCCATATCCAGGCTCTTTGTCGAGCTAATTTATATTCGTCCCCTTTCGAGCAGATTCCTAATAACGTCTGATAATGGGCGTTCCAACCGTAAGCGTAAGTGAAGCCTGACGAGTGTTATTATTTACAATCAGTTGTAACTTTTTTTTAACGTCTAAGCACAATCGACGTTCGACGACGTACCTGGATTGCCCGCCATTGAAGTTAACTCACCGGCGGTTTTTCGATCACTGACGCGACTTCGTCAAAAAAAGGTATCTCCCGTTAATGTTATTGCTCTTTTCCGATTTACCAACTACGCGCATGCTTAGCTCAGCACAAAATTACAGAATTCAAACCGACTCTTCTTCTCTCCCCGCGCCGAGAATCTCTTGAATATCCCATGAATCCGCGAGGCAGTTCAACCGTTCTAAACTTAAACTTCATGAACGACACGTAAATAGTTAATATCCGCGGAGTCGTCCATCATGCTTATAGTGAGGTGAACCACCTCGAGCTTGGCGATCAGATTTACCGCAGGCCAGTAGCTTTCCACCGAGATCCAGTCGGATTATTGGCTAACCCAAGTGGACACAAATTTTCGGCTCTCGATATATGTTTATTTATATATTTTTATTCCTTCATCAATCGACAAGGAACGAAAGATTTTGGAAGTCAAAATGTTCTGAGTACGATGAATTGTTACCAACCGTGAAAGAATTTTTGTATCTGAACACAACTTACCGATCACTGACGATCAACAGTCCCGATCAGAGGTAAAAATCAATTTTTTTCCCCAATTTTTAAATACAACAACATCGTTTTAGTATTTATGTTGTGTCGAGTGTGAGTTGCTATGGTGTAACAAAATAATGTGTAACAACTATAATTAAATTCCAAAAAATCGACAACATTTCTTTCACTCGATCAGACGATCCTTCATCGCGAGAAGAACGGATAGATAGCCCATCGATGTTTTCATTATCTAATAGAAAAACAATAACGACCACGATGTGATGGACATTGAAATGTTAAATTTAAACGAGTGACGTCGACACTCACCCCGTTGAAAAGCTCCAAAGAAAATGCACAGAATTTTCCGGCTGTTATCTCCAAAGGAATTCGCGAACGATTAGCCACCATCATCAGAGCTCGTGCTTCCTGCGCTGGCAAACGATACCACTCGGATTCGTAAGCCGCGAAACTTATTTCCATGCTCTAAAATTCGTGACGATGCGGTTTTTTCATTTCGATAAAATTATCTTGCAGAATCGAATATGATTTTAAAAAATTCGTCGGAGAGAAGCTTTTCACTCACTTCGGCGGAAAGCAAATCACCCACGTAGCAATAAACGTAGAGATGGCTGATCGTGTAGAAACCGTGAATGATGAAAAAAATTACGTGAAGCCACGGAAAGTTGCCGGTACCGAGACTTTCTATTAGCGTCTATAAAATATATATTCGTTGCAAATACCGAAATTTCCGATTATTCGTTAATTACGCAATTAAACTGACCGTGAACATTGCAAATCCTTGAAAGCAGAATGTCACCGTGCAGACGAGCATCTGAACCAAGAGCATCGCGTTGAAAGATTCTTCGACGCATTCGGCGTAACTTGTGTGAAAAAAAAGGAAAAAATAATTATTCACAGAATTAGATTTTTTTTTCGGTAATCAGATTGTCTAATATGTTTTTAAGAAATTTGTTTTGCATTTTAAACCTATTAAGTTCCTCGTGCTTTTTAACAATGGCCCTGAGCTTTGCCCAATATACGTTAGGATTTTTCACGGTTTCCTCGTTCACCAGATTGATCAGGGCGATTCGTACGGTGGACAGTTGACCGACGAGATGCAACACGAGCATGGCGATGAAACTGTCGGGACCCGAGTAAGCGGTCATGGAGAGCAAGGTACCGACGCACTGTGTGAGCCAAACTGGCGCGAATTTCGAAAATTCTTCGGTGTCAAAGGGAAAATAAGATGAGTAGAGAAATCCTGGATTTAGACGTGTATCGTTTGGAGGATTTTGACGCTCGTAAACTCCATAAAATGCCTGCAAATTTATTTTTTAATTAAACGGATTTTCATAAATATTTCAACCTTTACGAAAAATTACCATTGGAATACGATTTTGGGTAACTCATAGGTCGGCTATGATTATCGAGTCAATAAGAATGCATTTTCGTAGCGAAGGGGCTTACAGTACGTCGTTGATTTTGAATACGGCGACAGAACGGAATCTGCATCGCTGCTGCAGAAATAGAACCTGCGTACTGTCCGCGGACGCGGACTCTGCGCTGCCGTCGCGATCGTTGATTGGATCGGCGCTTCTCCCACCATGCGCCACGTCGATCGATATGCGCCGCAGAGTGTAGTAGCCTAATCGGGATCTACATTTCGAACGAGTGGGCCATAAGAGCACTGAAACTTCGATGTTATATACGAGATGGGGGCCTATGTATTATCAAAGGGTCATAAAAACTCCCTCCCTGCACACTAAAAAAAAATCAAGCTGGACTTTGAGCACGACTGTGATAAATGGGGGCCTATTACGGTTCTTGGTGTGAGATGACTTCCTATACTTTTAAGCCACTCACTTTCGTCATTTGCGGTATCATGGAGAACCGTAATAGACCCCCTGAAAGGGCGGAGCCAGCCAATGTGTTGGCAAGCACGGCTTTCCCAGTAACGCTAGAAAAAAAAATGCAGGCGGGAAACAATCCTACTACCGGAAACAATCGTAATTCCGATTCTGATTATTGTTTTGAATGGAGATCGGTGGAACTAGTCTCATTATGATAAGATTCTATCCTATAATATAGAACAGTGGTTCCCAACCTGGGTTCGATCGGCGGAGGTCAAGACACACGCCCGACTCGTATGATTCGTGATGACACGCCCAATTCAGAAGGGTTCGGTGGGTGCGCATATGAGACTGGTGGGGGTCAGTACCCTCAACAAGGTTGGGAACCACTGATACAGAACTAACTCTTCACTGTCCTCATGAATAATCATCAACAAATATCAGTGTACGATTTAGGTTGATTATTTCTTTGCTTCCAGTCGAGAGTATTTGCCACGTATTTTTGAATGACGTCAAGGAAAAAATGGCATTCACGATTGGAACCCGGGATCTTCTTCACCTTGATATAAAAATTTGATCGTTAAAGTTGACCTCTTCATGAAACCATCGATCTCAATAGAGACCAGCATGTCTCAATATGGTTTCACATAGATATGTCAAATGGTAACTATATTCATATTTCGATATGCTCGGAGTTATTTTGATCACAAATCTTGCACCATACTTAATGATAAGTTAATGATAAGAACAAGGTTAGAGGAGCTGAGTCACCAAAACAATCGATTTTTCTATGTGACACGATCGATCTTACCTTTAGTTCGATTTCATCCCCATCCAATACCTATACTTAGCTATCATTTTAAATATCATCAAAGCAATATAGAGCATCTGAACACTATAAGATCAATGACAACATTATGAACTTGTCGTAGCTTTCGGACCATACGACTCAATCGATCTTTAATCATGACGTTTCGTTTCCTTCGTGACGGAATTTATGTCGGTGTACAAGTGGGATTTTTTTTAGATGTTCCCTAAACATTGCGACATCCTATAGCGCAAAGAAAGGTTTGTAATTTTCCAGAAAAAATTCCCACATTCACACCGGAATGTAATCTGTTACAAACAAAATGAGACGTCGGCATGCAAGATACGTTCAGTCATTCGGTCCAAAAGCTACGACAAGCGAAGAAAATCATACCGCCAAGAAATAAAAATCCATCTACTGAACGAATTTTCCACTATTATACAAACTTGTGCCCAACTTATGTATACTGATTCAAAACCGAAATCCGTCATTGAAAATTAGTTCAACCATCGAATGGTAATCGAATTCGAATGGTAATTTTCTCGTCAAGGTCATAGTTTTATACTATCATTGAAAAAAATTGAAAAACCTTCATAGAAACGTAAGCAACGAGCATGGCGTTTGTTAGTGAAACCGAAAGCATCGAAATTGCTCGAGCTATCTTTGCCATTTCCAGCATGGGCACTCGCTCCTCCTTCGTTCTCGTAGGATTCCAGTCCTTGCAGATAGAGTCGAGAAGCGTTGCAAGTACTTTCATCAAAACCCATGAGCATCGTCAAAGTTAAATTAAACGATAACCAAAAAAAAAAACAAGATTTTATTAAAAAAATATACATGACTCACTTTTTCGTCGTGTGGAAAACATTATCAATTTCATTACCGATATTCCGACTGGTACGTTGGTTGAAAGGCATTCGATCGTCGCGTTGAGATTTCCCCAGAAAACTACGACACTCGCCGTTTGTGGAGCGTAAATAACGAAGAATACCAGAGCCACGTAAGCCCACGAACGATTTGCCATTATTGGTCCCTCGTCGGGTTCTGGCCAGACTCCTATGATCCGCAAATTGAAGCGGTTCCAACCGTACGCATACTTGAAATCTGTATAATTTCACTAAATATCACTGACATATTTGCACTAATAGTGCGTTGCCTTGCACTACGAAACGTACCTTCGTCGGCCTTCTTCGATTTCGTTTCTGCTGACATTTTCCGTAACACTGAAACTCCTTTGTCGGAGTTCGAGCGTTGAGAAGATATTTTTGCGTGCGCATGATCGCGAAGCGAATCAAATGCAATTCCTGTCGTCTTGAATAAATAATTCAATAATGAAGAGTCCGTGGAAGCGAGGTTGCAGCGCGCTCACGCTCAGTGAACTTTCTTTCCGGACGTCTTGATGACGGGACAAACTTTGGTGCCTTGGTAAGAAATGAGTGGTCTTATGGTAAATGATATGAGATTAAACGAACTTCCGTCTTGTCAGGTTTATTTCTGAGACGTAGCCTTAGCCGCCTTTGTCAGAGAATGAACTAAGAAGTGTACACGCGAGAAGCACAGTACGATAAGCCTGGCACAAAGATTGACGAAATATCGATATTCTTATACAGTGAACAACAACGTATTGTTACATTTATACGACTAGATAAATTCTATTTGAACAAAGACGATCAGATGCGACTGAGACAATTCAGTCAAGGCTCGATCAGTCTGTCCTTCATGGCTAGCAGTACCGACAGGTATCCCATCGAAGTTTTCATTATCTGAAGCATATTAAAGTAATTAATTAAATTTTTATCACTCAACGGTATATCATCATATTTTTTATCTGTGACTCGGCATATTGATTCATTTGTGTGCGTGAATGGAAAGTGATCATATAAAAATTCCATCCCGGAAAAAAATGTTCCGAGTCATTGATAACGTGTTATTTAAGCGCCGCCAATAATATGAGCCAGTCCCAGAATCTTTGGGACTTAATTTGTGTCGCATCCACACACAAGGAAACCGCGTGAGGTGTCCCTCCCGATTTTGATCAAACTTTGCGCAATTGTAGAGTTGATCCAAATATTCGACACGTCGTTTTTTTTATTAGTGCAACCGTGTATGTAAAGAATGAAACCCGGCCCGCAAGATCGAGGGATTTTTCGTTTTTCGATCGTAACTCGTAAATGGGAGAAATTATTAAAAGAAATTCTGAGTCACCTAAGAGTCCGTTTCTTAAACATTTTTCCGAATGCTTCTGCTATTTACTACCGACGTACCAAATCTTTGATCACGATTTTCAAAAATTAGAACCTTATGATCATTTGAGTACAGTTGTGAATATAAGAAAATTATTCTATTCTCACGGCATTACGTAAATTTTTCTTTCATTGTTTTTTTCTCTCAATAATCTCCCGCCTTTATCAAGAAACGTCCTCGATACTCAATTCTTGAACAACTGTTTTTTGGTTACACGGACATCACTACCTACTCCAACTCTCATTTCTCAGTCAATGTCACCAAACCATTTTCAATTAGCCCAAGACTTTTTTTCTTTCGAGCTCGTCCGTGATCTGGCAATACAGAGGAGGTAAAATTGGGCCCTTTAACGCCTAGCCCGACGTTTTCAGTACGAGTTGTCGACGAGCCCGCAAGGGCAAAACTAGTATTAAAAACCGCACGAGGCGTTAAAAGCCCTCGATTCCAAGGTGCAAACGATCTACTTAATGTATCGAAATCATATTTTTCGGGCTTCACGCAGCTTCCAAACAGAACAGATCCGATTATGTTGGGAACTTAAGGGTGCCGGGTGCGGAGCCACTGCGGGCTCGAGAGAAATAAAATTGATAAAAAAATTGTGTTAAACAAAAATGAGCCTCACACTGGTGAACATTTCGAGCGAGAAGCTGCAGAATTTTCCAGCCGTAATTTGCAACGGCGTTCTCGATCGGTGAGTAATGAACATAAGCGCTTTGATCTCGGGAGGATCCAGGAGGTACCATTTGCTCTCGTACGGTGATACTCCGATATCCGAACTCTGTTGAACCAAGATTATTGGAATTTTGATTGGGCGGAGTGAAAATCGTTTTATCGAGGCTCACCTCGACGATGAGCAAATCGCCGACCCAGCAATACACGAATAGATGCATTATAGTGTAAATAGCATGTAGAACAAAGAATGCCATACCGAGATACGGAAAATCGCCTTCCCGTTGGTCCATAACCGTCTGAAAGTCCGTAACGATGGATAGAAAAAATTTGAAACGATTGAAAAAAATCTCTGAGTCCGTAACGTCGTCTCAATTGCAGAGAAACTCACCGAAAACATGGCAAATCCTTGGAAACAGAAAGTAATCGTGCACACCAACATTTGACCCAATAGCATCGCGTTGAAAGCATTTTCGATCATTTCATTTCGTCTAGAGTACAGAGAACGAGAAGAAACTATAATCATTAATCGGACCGAAAAAACGAGGAGCGAACGTGCGACATTGATTTGCTGGTTTTCCGAATAAAAATTGTTGTTTATCGTCACCTGTTTAGTTCCTCGTGTCTCTCGACGATATCACCCAATCTCTTGTGAAAAATACGAGGATCTTTCACGCAAGCCTCGTCCACGATATTTTTAATTTGCAGCCGAACTACTGCGAGTTGTCCGCACAGATGTAAAACGAGCATTGCTACGAAAGCGTCGGGACCTGAATAAGCGATCATGGAGAACCACGTACCGGCCAACTGAGCGATCCAAGTTGACAAAAAGTTTTGCATCTTTCGCGTATCGTAAGGAAAAACAGCGGTGTACAAAAAACCAACCGACAAACGGGGGTCGATTTCTGGATTGTTCCAATTTTGAACACCAATGTAAATCTGTACCGAGAATTTTAATTTTTTATAGTCTACAGGTTCCCCATTATTTTCCGCAGTAAAAAAAGATGTCCAATTTATGGGCGTTGTTATTATTATTACTGTTGAAAAAGATAAAAAAACGAACCCCTGAAGACACGTAAGCAACGAGTAAACCACTCGTGACAGTAACCGAAAGCAATGAGATGATTCTGCTGATCTTCGTTAGTGGCATCATGGTTTCCTCCTCTTCTTTGGTCCACGGCAGAGCCCAATCTTCTTCCACGAGCTTCAGTAAGTCGCTCAGAACTTCGAACACAATATTTTCTACGATTATTTATTCTCTTTTTCGAGAAAAAATATTAAACGACGAATATTAACTGCGAATTTATTGAGTACCTTTCCTTCGATAACGAAAAACTACGAGTTTTGCAACGGAAACGCCGACGGGTACGTTGGTCGAGAGACATTCTATAGTCTCGTTAAGATTGCCCCAAAAAACCGTGACACTCGCGAGTTGAGGTAACCATATGAGGATGAAAATTAGAAGCGAGTAACCCCAGGCTCGACTCCTGAGAAGTAAATTCTCGTTGGGTTCCGGCCAGACTCCGATTACTCCCATGTTGAAACGGTTCCAACCGTAGGCGTAAGTGTACTCTACAATATCATATTACGTTGTTCGTTATGAAAAACCGATATAAATAAATCACAATCGATTACTTCGAATGGAAAAAGAACACGACGGCAAAATACAAATTTCGTTGTCGAATTAATTCCGTGAAATGTGTTTTATCTTTAGCTCAATAATTTTGAATCACAATTAAATAGATTTCTTTCGATCGTCACGAGCTTAATTCAAATCAGAGAAATAAGAATATGATTCAGTTGATAGGGATGTAACCGTTTTTTGGGCCGGAAATAATGACAATGATTGATCAGCTTTGAGTAATATCAATCAGTTTTTACAGGAATCAACGTCTGTGATGGTTTTAATAATTTTCCTAAAGCTCGTACTTGAATTGTCCTTCATCGATGCAGATGCCACGCAGGTTTCTTGATGACTGTCGTGGCACAGTCGCTTTATTTTTTATTCTTTCGTCGTTTGACAATGCTCCACGCATGCTCTTCGCGGAAAATAGAAGCACTCGAAGGAACGGTATTAAAGTTTGAAATATTCATCGGGCAAAGATGACACACCCACGTGAACTTTATCGATGGATAAAAAGTTTGGGACATGAAAAACCTCACAAATGGCTAATGCGCCTACAAACGCGGCAATTCACCTGTACCCAATTCAACCGTTAAAAAAAAGAAACAGATTTGTTGTTTGGCCGATACGTGGAAAGTTTGAAATAAAAAATTGGAGGAAGTAATACGTGGCCAGTGACTAGAGAGTTCGACTGCGAAATTGCCTCATCGCTATAAAAAAAGATTTATATTTCCGTGATTCGTAGAAAGTTTGAAAATATTACGTGGCCATAGGTTTGTCTGTGTACGGTATATGCGAAGGTATCAAAAATAAGATTCGTCGTCGAGGCTTCAAATAAAAAATACGTTCATTGTTCGACGATCGTTCGGCTAGTACGAAACGGGGATTGGGGATGATAACGGATCTTTTACTTGTCAGCGATTAAATTAGCGATATTTATCGATCGGAATATTATTCAATTTATTCGAATATTAAACACGAGTGTCGTTCAATAATTAATCTTACACATACGAGAATTGCTATTACTCACTTTAATTTTTACTTCATCGTCAATAAAACGGAGAAGTCATCTCATCGACGGTTCAAGCACCTGAAATCAAACGATCGGTGAGATGGGAGAAATTATCGATTGAGAATCAGTTTTTTGACTGCTGCGATTGTTCGGACGAAAATTCTTACATTGCCGCACAACTCGAGGAAAAAGTGGCGAACTTTTCAGCTGAAGTACCGAGCAGAGCTTTCGCCCATAGATCTGTGGTATCTCTACTGGACAAAATGTACCATCTACAAGCATACAACGCCCAGTGCCTTGCTCTGCGAGCAAAAGACTTCAATGGAATAAGAGGTAGTAAATAATCATACAAATATTATTCAAACATCAACGATTTGTTTGATAAATGCTCAGGCAATTGCCATAATTTATCAAGTGAAATTAATAAATTAATCATTTTTCTAAAGAGAAAAGATTATGAGGATCGGTATATAATAACCAAAATATTTTTTTGTTCATTTTTGGTCCAAAGTAAGATAAAAGGTTCGTAACTGAGATAAGGTTTCGTAAACTGAGAAGAGTAAATCATTCCATAATCGTTTTATGACCGCCTGTCAGAAGCTTGTATTTCAGCACTGTTTTCAATTATTGCAATGTCGTGGGCGCTTGAAAAAATAACTCGATCTCGGACTGTTCCTATTCATTAATCTCATTTTATATTGTATTATAATAATAATTATTGCAGAAATAAACTTTTGTTGTTGATAATTTAGATTTTTATTAGATTTTCCATGTAAATTTCACCTATGAACCTTTAAATTCGCGGTCTGTACTATATATATATATTTTTTTTTCAAGCCTATAAAAATAGCATCTAGACGCTTGTCTGCGCCATATTTGATTATTTGAAAGAATCAAAATGCAGAGTTATCAATTTAAAAGTAGAAAAGTTGGATGGACAAGAATTAATGTACAAAATTTGCATTGATTAATTATTGTTAATAATCGGTCGAATTCACTTTTCTACGAGCATGTCACTCACGTAGCAATAAAGAAACAGCTTTATTGCTACAGGGGGGGGGGGGGTTATTGCGATACTTCAAAAAATCTGCCCTGTGACAATTTTTTTATTGGACATCAATGAAAATAGGTTTATTACACCTTGATCAATGGCATTTGAGACTATGAGTTACAACTAATCACTATACACATAAATAATCATTGACAGGTTTGTACGGCTCGAGCCAATACTATTGGCCACGTATTTTCAAATGGCGGCAAGAAAAAAGTGGCAGCCACGATTTGAACCCAGATTCTTCAGTGTCCTGCTGGAAACATTCGATCACCAATCGAAGTCGGACTCCCAAGCATCAGTCTCAGTGAAGACCGGTATTTCTTTATACAGTTTCACATAGATGGGTCAAATGGTATGGTGGTGGATATTTATATACAGGTATGCGAAAACGGATATTCACTGCGACCCGCGTTGCATACACTTGACATTAATGATGAAAACAAGGTCGAGGGATAACGAAACTAAACCCATAATGTTCGTAAAAATTATGTTTCCTATGTAGCTGACCTGGCGCTGGAATGTTTCAATCCCGGGATAGAACATTCTACTACTATACAGAATTGTACCTCAATCATGTAGACTGATTTAAAACCAAAATCCGTCATTAAGAATTAGTTGAATTATCGGATGTAACCGATTTGTATAGGTATTTGCCCTTCCTTTGTTTTTGTGGGATTCCAATTCTTGCAGACCAAGTGGAAGAGTATCTTATGTGATTTTATCAGAACCTCGTGAATATTGAATTAAAAGATAATAATTTGAAAAATAGATTTTATGAATAAATATGCATGACTCACCCTTTAGTCCCGAGGAAAACATTATCAATTTCAATACCAATATTCCCACTCGTACGTTGGTTGAAAGATACTCAATCGTTGCGTTGCGACTCCTCCAGGAAATCACGATATTCGCCATTTTGTAGAGCGTAAATGACGAAGAGTATCAGAGTCCCGTAAGCCCACGCGCGATTTCGCGAATTCACTCCTATGATCCGCAAATTAAAGCGGTTCGATCCTTACTTATTCTTATAATCTCTATAATTTCACTTCAAATCGTGCTCTATCGCATGACCTTCAAATTCAATGACTGTCGTCTTGAATAAATAAATCAATGAGGGAGAATCCCTGGAGACGAAGATGTAGACATCTCACGTTCGTCGAACTTCCTGTCCAGTCGTGATGATAGGGCAACCTTTGGCTTATCAGTGAGACGTGGGTAGGATTGAACGAAGGTTTTGTGTTAGCAGGTTTATTTCTAAAACATTGCCTTGGCCGTCGTTGTCGGAGAAATAATTTCACGAGTGTACATATGAGAAACCCAGTACATTGGGCCTGGTCCAAAAGTTGACGAAATATCGTTATCGTTATTCAGTAAACGATGACATATTTTTACATTTGTACGACTATACAAAATGTGTTAACAGAGGCAATCCGATGTGGCTGAGTTAATTCGGTTACGTGTCGTACAGTCTGTCTTTCATGGCTAGCAGTACCGACAGATATCCCATCGACGTTTTCATTATCTGGAGGAAATCAATAAGAATTAATTGAATTTAGATCTTCCGAGGACACAACATTTCATTTGTAGCTGAAAATATTGCTGCAGTGGTGTTTGTCAATGGGAAATGATATAGATGGGAATCCATCCTTGAAATAATTAGTTTTTGGTCATTGACAGCGTTGGATTACGACGCTGCCAATAAGTCCTAAAATCTATGAAACTCAATTTCTGTCGTATCGGAAGCAAATAGTAGGCAGAATTCGTTGATTCGTAATACAGTGCAATTTAATTTGCTTCCGGCCAGGAATTCGAGTGTTGTGGATGAACGAATTCACAGAATCTAGTATGAACGTGAGAACAATGAGTGAGAGAAAAGGAACTGTATGTTTTTCGTACAAAGCGATACAGTCCCAATCGTATAAGTTAGGGCCCCTCAACCATATGGCACCGGATGAGTAATGCGCATGGTTACAAACGCGAGATACGCATGAGCACTCCGGCACCGAGTCTTGCAGGCCCCATTTGATATAAGGGTGGGGATAACAGCCACTATTCAATCTATCCACAGTTTCTACTGGCTTCTCATGAATATCGAAAATATGATTTTTAAAGTTTTTTAACCAACTTTCCCGACACCATCGTGCAGTTTGAAGCAAATTCGTTGTCAGGAAATGGACATTTGAAAAAAAAACAAAAAATTGTTAATAAACGAAAAAAGGCCTCACACTGGCAAACATTTCGAGCGAGAAGCTGCAAAATTTTCCAGCAGTAATTTGCAACGGCGTTCTCGATCGGTGAGTGATGAACATAAGCGCTTTGATCTCCGCAGGACCCAAAAGATACCATTCGCTCTCGTACGGTGATATTCCAATATTCGTACTCTGTTGAACCAAGATTATTGAAATTTGGTTCGGCAAAATAAAAATTATTTTATTGAGACTCACCTCGACGATGAGTGCATCACCGACCCAACAATACACGAATAGATGCATTATGGTGTGAACAGCGTGTACAATGAAGAATGCCATAGCGAGATACGGAAAACCGCCTTCCCTTTCATCCATAATGGTCTGCAATTCCGTAACGATAAATGAAATGTACTGAAATGTTGAACTATTACTCTTTTTAAAATCCGAGTTTTCTTCGGAGGCGCCTGGTAGATTTGGCCCCTCAAACATTTTATTTCAAGCTCGTGAACTTGTCTCAGCAACAGATAAATTCATCTCACCCACAAAGTGAACTCACTGAAAACATGGAAAATCCTTGAAAACAGAATGTTATCGTGCAAACCAACATTTGACCCAATAGCATCGAGTTGAAAGCGTCTTCAATCATATCATTTCGTCTAAAGTGCAACGTAAGAAACATAAAAATAAATACGAATTAATTTATCAATCACAGTAAGAAGAATCATGGAGGCACGTGCGCCGTTATTTTACTGCTTTCAAGATAAAATATTGCCATCTGTTACCGGTTGAGCTCCTCGTGTCTCTCGACGATGGCAACTAATTTTTTGCGAAAAATACGAGGATCATTCACGCAAGCCTCGTCTACGATATTTTTTATGTTGAGCCGAACTACCGCCAGTTGACCGCAAAGATGTAGAACGAACATTGCTAGGAAAGCGTCGGGACCCGAATAACCGATCATCGAGAACACGGTACCGATAAACTGGGCAATCCACGTTGTCAAAAAGTTCTGCATCTTTCGCGTGTCGTACGGAAAAACGGCAGTGTACAATAAGCCGACCGACAAACGAGGATCTACGTCCGGATTGTTCCAGTCTTGAATCCCCATCCAAATCTGTACGGAGAATTCAATTTTTTTCAAAGTTCTTTCCGCCACGTTTTTTTTAAATTATTTAACACAGTACAAAAATGGCCAATTTATGGGTGATGATAAAAAAGGTCGGTATTGTTATTATTGATGGGAAGAAATAGAACGAACCTCGGAAGCCGAGTAAGCGACGAGCAATCCGGTCGTGACAGTGACCGAAAACAATGATATGAATCTGCTGATCTTCGTTAGTTTCATCATTATTGTCTCCTCTTCCTGGGTCCACGGCAGGGCCCAATCTTCTTCCATGAGATTCAGTAGCTCGCTCAGAACTTCGAATACAACATTTTCCATAATTATTTGTTCTGTTTTTCGAGAAAAAATTTAATGACAAATATTAACCACGAATTTGTTATTCACCTTTCCTTCGACAACGAAACACTATGAGCTTCATAACGGAAACGCCGATGGGCACATTGGTTGATAGACATTCTATAGTCTCATTGAGATTGCCCCAAAAAACCGTGACACTCGCGAGTTGGGGTACCCATATGAGGAGAAAAATTAGAAGTGCGTAAGCCCAGGCTCGATTCTTGAGAAGTAAATTATCGTCGGCCTCTGGCCAGACTCCAATTACCCCCATATTGAAACGGTTCCAACCGTAGGCGTAAATATATTCTAAAATATCATATCACGTTGTTATGGAAAAAGTATAAAAATCAATCACAACCGATAATACCAAACGGCAAAATAGCACGAAGGAAAAAGTCTAATTTCGATCATAAATCTATCTTAATTTTAATAATTTGATCTCCAGCTTCATCCTTTTTAATTACAACTGAATACTTCCTTTCGAATTATCGCGAGCTAAATAAAAATTCACTGGAATAAAAATATAATTAAAAGAATGAGAATGTAATCTCTTAGGAATAGAAAAACAACGATAATTTGTCAGTTTTTAGTAAGATCAATTAGTTTTTACAGGGATCAACGTCGGTGTTCGTTATAATGACTTTTCGTAAAGCTCGTACTCGGATGGTCCTTCATCGATGCAGATGTCACGCAGGTGTCTTGATCACTGTCGTTGCACAGTCGTTATAATATTTTTTTCTGCCGCTCGGAAAAGCTCCACGCATGCTCTTCGCGGAACACACAAGCCCTGGAACGAACGGTATTAAAGGTTGAAATATTCATCGAGCCAGGATGACACACCCTCGTGAACTTTGCCGATGGATAAAAACTTTGAAACATAAAAAGCTCACGATCGGCTAATGCACCTACAACTGCATCAATCAAACTATATTGTAGCCTTTATAAAAAAAAATGAGATACGTAGCCAGTGATCCATGAGTTCGACTTTGAAATTGAATAATCGCTATAAAAAAAGATTTTTTCCACGTATCGCGGAAAGTTTGCAGTATTACGCTGCTGCAAATCTCTCTTCGTTTGGTATATGCTAAGGTTCTAAGAATAAGGTTCAGAGAAAAAGCTTCGGGAAAAAGATACGTTCATTGTTCGTCGATCGTTCGGCAAAAATGAAACGAAACGGGAATGGAGTCCGGATATTTTACTCAACGGCGATTAAACTGTATTTATCGATTGGAATGTTATTCAATGGATTCGAAGACTGAACACTAGTGTCGTTCAGTGATTACCGATTATTAATCTTATACATACGAGAATTGGCAGAACTCGCTCCAACGATTTTCCTTTCTTCGTCAATTATACGGAACCTCTTCGGAAGGATGCCAGTCCCAGTAACTTGCTATGCTAGCGAAGGACTTCAATGGGATTAGAGGTAACAATATTCAGGTAATTACTTCAAATTTACGGGTGACAAAGATGCAGGTAAGTTGAGCGTTCAAGATTAGTTCTAGTCTTCCTGACATTATGCTCGATGCGAAATTGCACTTGGGTGAGTTTTCAACGTGCATTACACATTAATTAAAGGGTCAGTCTTGAAAAAGGGAAGCCATCTGGTTTCGTTGATAGAAAACCTGCATATTGTGGAAGGAAAATCAGTAAAAAAAATGAAGATATACTGAGAAAAATCATTTTATTATCAGTTAGTCTGCTCACTTTCGCTTTCTGCCATTACAATAGGACAGACCTTACAATCATTAAAATGAAAAACTCGAGCAACTTTTCCTCAAGCACCATCGATTGTCTACTTTGGAATCATCGGCAGATCGTGTGTATTTGAATAATGTGATTGTTGAGTCCCCGCACAAGAGCTTCGTATCTGGGAATAAAGCGAATAAAGAAACAACTTTATTGCTACAGGGGGGGGGGTATTTAGGTACGTCCCAAAATCTGTCCTGTGACCATTTTTTCATTGAAGATCCATAAAAACAGGTATACACTTTGAACGATGGCATTTGACACTATGAGTTACAAGTAATCACTATACACATAAATAATCATTGACAGCTTTGTACGGCTTCCAGCCAATACTGTTGACCACGTATTTTCAAATAGCGGCAAGGAAAAAGTGGCAGCCACAATTTGAACCCGGATTCTTTAGTGTCCTGCTGGTAACATTCGTTCACCAATCGAAGTCGAACTCCCAAGCATCAGTCTCAGTAAAGACCGGTATTTCTTTATACAGTTTCACATAGATGGGTCAAATATAGGTACTTGCTCTTCCTTTGTTTTCGTGGGATTCCAATTCTTGCAGACCAAGTGGAAGAGTATCGTACGTGATTTTATCAGAACCTCGTGAATATTGAATTCAAAGATAATAATTTGAAAAATAGATTTTATGAATAAATATGCATGACTCACCCTTTAGTCCCGAGGAAAACATTATCGATTTCAATACCAATATTCCCACTTGTACGTTGGTTAAAAGATACTCAATCGTTGCGTTGCGACTCTCCAGGAAATCGCGATATTCGCCATTTCGTAGAGCGTAAATAACGAAGAGTATCAGAGTCCCGTAAGCCGACGCGCGATTTCGCGAATTCACTCCTATGATCCGCAAATTAAAGCGGTTCGATCCTTACTTATTCTTATAATCTCTATAATTTCACTTCAAATCGTGCTCTATCGCATGACCTACAAATCCAAGGACTGTCGTCTTGAATAAATAAATCAATGAGGGAGAATCCCCGGAGACGAAGATGTAGACATCTCACGTTCGTCGAACTTCTTGTCCAGTCGTGATGTTAAGACAAACTTTGGCTTATCAGTGAGACGTGGGTAGAATTGAACGAAGGTTTTGTGTTAGCAGGTTTATTTCCGAAACATTGCCTTGGCCGTCGTTGTCGGAGAAATAATTTCACGAGTGTACATATGAGAAACCCAGTACAGTGGGCCTGGCCCAAAGGTGGACGAAATATCGTTATCGTTATTCAGTAAACGACGACGTATTTTTACATTTATACGATTATATAAAAAATTTTAACGGAGGCAATCCGATGTGGCTGAGTTTATTCGGTTACGTGTCGTACAGTCTGTCCTTCATGGCTAGCAGTACCGACAGGTATCCCATCGACGTTTTCATTATCTGGAGGAAATCAAAAAGAATTAATTCAATGCAGATCTTTCGAGGACACAACACTTAATTTGTAGCGGGAAATATTGCTGCAGTTGTGTTCGTCAATGAGAAATAATATAAATAGGAATCCACCCTTGAAATAATTAGTTTTTGGTCATTGACAGCGTTGGATTACGACGCTGCCAATAAGTCCTAAAATCTATGAAACTCAATTTCTGTCGTATCGGAAGCAAATAGTAGGCAGAATTCGTTGATTTGTAATACAGTGCAATTTAATTTGCTTCTGGCCAGGAATTCGAGTGTTGTGGATGAACGAATTCACAGAATCTAGTATGAACGTGACCACAATGAGTGAGAGAAAAGAAACTGTATGGTTTTTCGTACAAAGCGATACAGTCCCAATCGTATAAGTCAGGGGCCCCCCACCATGCGGCACCGGATGAGTAATGCGCATGGTTACAAACGCGAGGTACGCATGCGCACTTCGGCACCGAGTCTCGCGGGCCCCAATCGATATTAGGGTGGGGATAACAGCTACGGTTCAATCTATTCACAGTTTCTACTGTCTTCTCATGAATATCGTAAATATGATTTTTAAAGATTTTTAACCAACTTTCCCGACAGCATCGTGCAGTTTGAAGCAGTTTATCAAAATGAACATTTGATAAACAAACCAAAATTGTTAATAAACGAAAAAAGGCCTCACACTGGCGAACATTCTGAGTGAGAAGCTGCAGAATTTTCCAGCGGTAATTTGCAAAGGTGTTCTCGATCGGTGAGTAATGAACATAAGCGCTTTGATATCCGCAGGACCCAAGAGATACCAGTCGCTCTCGTACGGTGATATTCCGATATTCGTACTCTGTTAAACCAAGATTATTGAAATTTGGTTCGGCAAAATAAAAATTATTTTATTGAGACTCACCTCGACGATGAGTGCATCACCGACCCAACAATACACGAATAGATGCATTATGGTGTGAACAGCGTGTACAATGAAGAATGCCATAGCGAGATACGGAAAACCGCCTTCCCTTTCATCCATAATGGTCTGCAATTCCGTAACGATAAATGCAATGTACTAAAATGTTGAACTATTACTATTTTAAAAATCCGAGTTTTCTTCGGAGGCGCCTGGTACATTTGGCCCCTCAATCATTTTATTTCAAGCTCGTGAACTTGTCTCAGTAACAAATAAATTCATCTCGCCCACAAAGTGAACTCACTGTAAGCATGGAAAATCCTTGAAAACAGAAGGTTATCGTGCAAACCAACATTTGACCCAATAGCATCGAGTTGAAAGCGTCTTCGATCATACCACTTCGTCTAGAGTGCAACGTAAGAAACATAAAAATAAATACGTATTAATTTATCAATCACCGTGAGAAGAATAAGGGAGGCATGTGCGTCATTATTTTACTGGCTTTGAGAAAAAATGTTGTCATCGGTTACCGGTTGAGCTCTTCGTGTCTCTGGACGATAGCAACTAATTTTTTGCGGAAAATACGAGGATCATTCACGCAAGCCTCGTCAACGATATTTTTTATGCCGAGCCGAACTACCGCCAGTTGACCGCAAAGATGTAGAACGAACATTGCTAGGAAAGCGTCGGGACCCGAATAACCGATCATCGAGAACACGCCACCAATAAACTGGGCAATCCACGTTGTCAAAAAGTTCCGCATCTTTCGCGTATCGTACGGGAAAACGGCAGTGTTAAATGCGCCGACCGACAAACGAGGATCTATGTCCGGATTGTCCCAGTCTTGAATCCCCGTCCAAATCTGTACGGAGAATTCAATTTTTTTTTAAGTTTTTTCCGTCACGTTTTTCATTATTTGACACAGTAAAAAATGTTTAAGTTATGGGTGACGATAAAAAACGTTGGTATTGTTATTATTGATGGAAAGTAATAGAACGAACCACTTGTGCCGTGAAAGCGACGAGCAATCCGGTCGTGACAGTGATTGAAAACAATGATATAAATCTGCTGATCTTCGTTAGTTTCATCATTATTGTCTCCTCTTCCTGGTTCCACGGCAGGGCCCAATCTTCTTCCATGAGATTCAGTAGCTCGCTCAGGACTTCGAATACAACATTTTCTATAATTATTTGTTCTGTTTTTCGATAAAAAAATTTAATGACAAATATTAACCACGAATTCGTTATTCACCTTTCCTTCGACAACGAAACACTACAAGCTTCATAACGGAAACGCCGATGGGCACATTGGTTGATAGACATTCTATGGTTTCATTAAGATTTCCCCAAAAAACCGTGACACTCGCGAGTTGGGGTAACCATAGGACGAGAAAAATTAGAAGTGCGTAAGCCCAGGTTCGATTCTTGAGAAAGAAATTATCGTCGGCCTCTGGCCAGACTCCAATTACCCCCATATTGAAACGGTTCCAACCGTAGGCGTAAATATATTCTAAAATATCATATCACGTTGTTATGGAAAAAGTATAAAAAATCAATCACAACCGATAATGCCAAACGGCAAAATAGCACGAAGGAAGAAGTCTAATTTCGATCATAAATCTATCTTAATTTTAATAATTTGATCTCCAGCTTAATAATTTTTAGTTACAACTGAATACTTCTTTTTGAATTATCGCGAGCTGAATAAAAATTCACTTAAATCAAAATATAATTAAGAGAATAAGAATGATGTCTTTGGAATAGATTTCAAAAAATGATAATTTGTCAGTTTTTAGTAAGATCAATCAGTTTTTACAGGGATCAACGGCGGTGTTAGTTATAATGACTTTTCGTAAAGCTCGTACTCGAATGGTGCTTCATCGATGCAGATGTCACGCAGGTGTCTTGATCACTGTCGTTGCACAGTCGTTATAATATTTTTTTCCGCCGCTCGGAAAAGCTCCACGCATGCTCTTCGCGGTACATACAAGCCGTGAAAGGAACGGTATTAAAGGTTGAAATATTCATCGAGCCGGAATGACACACCCACGTGAACTTTGTCGATGGATGAAAACTTTGGAACATAAAAAGCTCACGATCGGCTAATGCACCTACAACTGCAGCAATCAAACCATTTTATAACGTTTATAAAAAAAATGTTATACGCGGCCAGTGACCCAAGAGTTCCAATTTGAAATTGAATAATCGCTATAAAAAAAGATTTTTTCCACGTATCGCGGAAAGTTTGCAGTATTACGCTGCTGCAAATCTCTCTTCGTTTGGTATATGCTAAGGTTCTAAGAATAAGGTTCAGAGAAAAAGCTTCGGGAAAAAGATACGTTCATTGTTCGTCGATCGTTCGGCAAAAATGAAACGAAACGGGAATGGAGTCCGGATATTTTACTCAACGGCGATTAAACTGTATTTATCGATTGGAATGTTATTCAATGGATTCGAAGACTGAACACTAGTGTCGTTCAGTGATTACCAATTATTAATCTTATACATACGAGAATTGGCAGAACTCGCTCCAACGATTTTCCTTTCTTCGTTAATTATACGGAACCTCTTCGGAAGGATGCCAGTTCCAGTAACTTGCTCTGTTAGCGAAGGACTTCAATGAGATTAGAGGTAACAATATTCAGGTAATTACTTAAAATTTACGGGTGACAAAGATGCTGGTAATTTGAGCGTTCAAGATTAGTTCTAGTCTTCCTGACATTACGCTCGATGTGAAATTGCACTTGGGTGAGTTTTCAACGTACATTACACATTAATTAAAGGGTCAGTCTTGAAAAAGGGAAGCCATCTGGTTTCGTTGATAGAAAACCTGCATATTGTGGAAGGGAAATCGGTCTAAAAATGAAGATATACTGAGAAAAATCATTTAATTGTCAGTTAGTCTGCTCACTTTCGCTTTCTGCCATTACAATAGGACAGACCTTACAATCATTAAAATGAAAAATTTCTCGAGCAACGTTTCCTCAAGCACCATAGATTATCCACTTTGGAATCATCGGTAGATCGTGTACGAGGGTACAATTCCGTTCCCTAGACACCGTAGGAAAGAAAAAATTGCCGCTTTATTTCTCAGAATGATGCAAAATGATCTTCCATCATCGCGCAATACTTAAATATTAAAACTTCATGACTCATAACATAATCGCCGATGCAAACTAATTCATGATACCAACGGCGAATACTGTAAATAAAATAAATATGAACAATAATATATCAATAACATTAAGATTATATTATATTATACGCGCAATATTCATACGGATTATTTCAGGTTAAATTACTTCGTTCGTGATCTTCACATTAAAAAACGTCGAATTAATATCCACCGCACCATAATCAAAGCCATTCGAATAATCGCTTTCTATAGCGATTATCATTATTTAAAAAATTCAAACGCCCATTAAATAAAATTTCAAAAGAATAAAATACGAGGATCACGATTGGTATTTTTCGCCCTGAAATCTGCATATACGTATACATGAAAAAAAAAACAGTTAAATAAAAATTTTCGTGTGAGATGATTAAAAACGATCAATATTTACAGTTTGGCGTTGCTTCGTTCGCTTTACGGTGCGGAGGCTCAACGATACTGACTGGTGATCGCACGTTTCAATGTCCGATTGAACGCGCTCAATCGTTTCTCATGTGTATTTAAATAATGCGATCGTTGAGTCCCCGCACAAGAGCTTCGTATCTGGGTTGCCACGAGATAAATATATTGCAAATATTTTCATCCGGTTGTCCGTGGTATATCGTGGCTGAGACCTTGTCCCGCTGTGTGTCAATTTCCCGGGGAAATTTCTCTCTCTCTCTCTCTTTCTCCCTCGCTCGCTCTTTCTCTCGTTCTTCCACAGGTACAACGACGGAATCGGCTATCTCAGAAGAAGACGTTGCCGGGCCTCGCCTGAGGGCACAAGAAACTCGAACAATCGTGCCTCCTCACGGCCTCCATGACCTCCTGGAAGTGACTGGACACCTGCAACGCTGCTCCCGGCTGTATTCTGTAAGTCAACAAAAAAAACACGACACAATGATGGTGTCCGACGCAGATTGAACGATCTTGCTGAGTTTAGAAAGCGTTGAAAGGGTGCCGCGAGAACGAGCCAGGGGGCCCAAGCTCGTCGTGTGAAAGAACTCAAGGTATTAAGGTGGACATAATTATAGAAACTGCACAGTTAGACATAATTTTACATGTAACCTTTTTCTATCCATTTTTTTTGTTCTCTTTCGACAATCAATAAGCTTTCTAATCCATTGATGAATGACTCATCGCGAATTTTCTATTAAAAGTACCTTTCGAATCTCCGCGTGTTCGCAAATGGATTTCGGTTGATAAGCCACGTTGTTGAGAGGCGAATGACCGACAATTATGCGTGAGTGAGGAAAAAAAAAGGTTGCGCAAAAGAACACGAAATATCCATTGGGTTTGAATGAATAGCCTGCCGAGTGTTGCAATACCCGGTCAATGACCAGGATATGTGGGTAAGAAAAAAGATTGAGGACGATAAATGCTCGAGGTCTTGAATGACTCTTTTGAATTCTTACTTCGCGCAAGATTCGTATTTCCTCGCCACTGACGTCTCACGAGTTCAGTAGATAAATTCATGAATGGACAGACCATTTTTGTTCCGAATGCTCTCGATTCGCCAAATACTATCCTTGCTCGCGATTCTCGCAATCGACAGTCCACAGCACACTCTTTGTTGTATGTTAATTGAGTTCGAGATTCAATATTTCATTTTAAACGTTTCTCGGATTTGTTATCGGGTTTTATTTGAGTTTACTCGCGCGAACGTGAGATCGACGATGAAAGAGAGACGCCGATCGAGTAGCCGCGTGTGTACCCGTGGCCCGCAAGACGCTGCTAGGCGCCCGAGTGAAACTGTGCTAAGAGGTAAAAGTTGAATCAGTCAGTGGGACGTTAATGCGTGCGGGCGAAAGCGGGAGAAGAAAGTTATCCGCGCGTACGGTGCCACAGTTCCGCTTGGGCACCTCGTGTTCCCCGCTCGACGCTGCACCGGTCAGCAAATGCAGACTCGCGAGCCCAGACAGCGTGCGCTACACCGATTGGAACACGGCAATGCGCATTTTTTTGTATCTCATTTGCCATTTTCAATGTC
Source organism: Sussaba pulchella (assembly GCA_963971145.1). NCBI lineage: Eukaryota > Metazoa > Arthropoda > Insecta > Hymenoptera > Ichneumonidae > Sussaba > Sussaba pulchella. Next base: position 14,994,622 of record OZ020168.1, read on the forward strand.
ATTGATTCGTGGAAAAAAAAAATTATTCCGCAGAATAGAAATTGCCTGAATAACGACTCGACGCGAGACTGATGAGTAGATACGGTCAAGCGTGTCCAGACGACGTGAACTACTGAAACTGGAATACTGGAATCACGTACGCGGTTGGAAACGTTATTTTCGATTTTCAATGTCGTCGATGCGGATCCGAGTATCGCCGGAAGGGAAATCGATCTAATAATCATGTCTCGACGATCTTGTAATTTCTTCGAGCATGATTAATTGGATATTATAGAAACGACGCTCTCACGAGCGTTGGAAAAATGGGAAGACTTTTAATATTTACGAGTAGAAAATGGGAAGGCGATTGAGAATAAAGCATTAAGGGGCACTATATTTGTTACTCACAGTCCTAAAAGTCCGTCCATCTTCTTTTCCATAAATATCGCATCATCCTGGCCCCTCTGTATCATAGCATCGCAGAATAATCTCTTAGCACACGGTGTATTCGTCCAATCACCAGCTATGTGAGCCGCTTCGGACACTTCAGCGTTTTCGAGATTCTGAAACGCGTCGTCCAATTCCCAATCGCTGTCAATGCTTCGACGTTGTCTTCGCGTGTGACGTTCGTCCGGCAGCCTGGACGTTTCTCGAGCGACGGTTTCCATCGATACGAGATCATCGTCAGCGGACGGTTCGTCAGGATCTACCGTGTTATCCGATACCGAATTCGATTCCGCGGAATCCTCGATAACGTAGAAATCGTCGTCTCTATTTTCGACGACTCTTCTCGAGGGCATGAATATTTTCGTGATATCAATGTTGCCTTTGGCCGGAATATCGATCTCAACGATTTCCGTCAGTGAATCTGGACCCGTTCGTCGTAGACGTTTGCTTCTCACAAGGTCCTGCATGTCCTCTGCTCTGAACACGTCCAAATAGTCGATACTTCGTTTTCGTCTTTGCGTCTCAACGTAGTCAGTTTGGGCATTCGATGCCTGACGATTTTCCATCTTCTGACCATCGTCGACCTCCTCCAGAACCATGAACACACCATCCTCCTGCTCTTTACGACGCACCTCATCGTTCGCCTCACTCCCTGTGCCGCTACCTCCTTCATAAAAATTCTTTGGACTCACTCGATCGTAAGAACGCGATTGACTCCACATCGGCTCCTGGTTGGAAGCTTCACCGGGTGACAATTGCGAGGGATAGTTTCGAATGGCTCCCAAAGCTCGCTGATTTTCCAGTTCCTCGTCGTCGTCCTCCTGACCCTCCTGCGACCGCTTCAGCACGTCGACGTCCAAATAACGTCCGACAGCAACGGCGCCGATTCCAAGCGCAGCACCGGAAGCCACTAAGCCGAGAGCAGGTATGAGGATCGATGATCCCGTAGCTACCGTACCAACCTTATCCTGGGCCTCCTTACCTTTTGTAAGACCGAGATTCTGCGATATCTTGTGTGTTGCCTCGACCAGGGGATCGAACACCGGCCTCGTGTACTGGGAAACCCTCTCAACGCCCGTTGAAAGTTTACTCCTCAGATTTTCCGATATTTTCACCCAGAACGGCTGATCGTTTGGTGGTTTCAAACCGTAAAAGTGTTGATTAGGATAATAGTTTTTCACCGTGTAAGCGTCTACAACGTTCTTGTCGTTCAACACGTATTTCTTCTTGTGTCTCTGTTCCGTGAACGAGTTTTGATTCTCCGGGAAATTTTCCGGACGTTTCTTCTCGCTCTTCAGGATCTTGGCTGGTTGGACGCCGAGCTCGGGATGCGCGTACTGGAGAACCGGCGTTCGGGCACCTGACTTCAACGCCAAGGGAACAATTTTTTGGCTCACCGGCGTGTACATCTGTGAATTCGGGTAGATCGTTGAACCTTCGGGATGAAGCATTCTCTTCTGGGGATTCGAACGATAGTTGTCGTTTCGATTCTCGTAAATCTCCGCATTCGGGGATCCGTTTTGGTGAGTATTCGGGTCCCACTCGAAGTAGGCGTTTCGGTCGTCCTCGTAGTTCCTGCCGTACCTGTGTTTCGGATTTAAAAAAAGGTTGACATTAGACATCATCGAAAGGCTAATGACGAAAAATAAGTGATCTATTTGGTGCTGAGATTTCTACAATCAGATGAATCAGTGAATTACATTGTAACTTCAAGGATAAGCTGGTGTACCCCGAAATATTTTATTTACATGGAAAGACCGATCTTTCCGGGTTTGAATTGAATGTTTCATGTCTTCAAAATTTTATTTTTTGCATGAAGACCTCTATAAAAATTGGTAACAAATATCTAATAAAAATTCACAAGTCTTATGGTATATTTTTTTCAGATTGACAAATACCTGCGATTGACGTCCTCGAAGAATCGGTTGAACGTCTGGCCCTCAGCTGGATTTTCCGATGGAACAAAAGCCGTCGAAGGTGCTGAGGTGACGGGGTCGGCTAACCCCGGAACAAGTTTGTTGTCGATGATTCTAGCGTTTCTCCACGTTTGAAATTTGTCCATAGGATCGTCAGGTACTCTTCTACCGTGTATAATAGGAATGCCATCAGCGCCCACCGACATGGGAGTCCTGTTGGGCACTGACTTCACGTTTATTTCCGATCTCACAGTCACTTCGGCCGGCACATTCTTTCCACCGCGATTCTTCGACAAATTGGCCCCAATGTTGGTCCTCGTGAGGGTTTGAGGTTGATGACGGAAAAATGCGTACTGCGTCGGTTGATTACCGATCAACCGTCCTCGCGTGGTTCCGTCCAGTTCGAGATTCCTCATCTCTCGTTCTTGAAAATTTTTCGACAGAATTAGTCGCTCTCTACCGATTTCCGGACTCTGGTATCGCACGAAACTCGTTCTGTCGTCAGATGCGACGCTCGGGTCAGGCGGCAATGGCTTCCATTCGTAATATTTCTCAGTCGTTGGATCATTTCTTTCCAACGCTCTGCCATTCTGGCTCAGCGGGATCCAATTTCCGTAATCGATTTTTGTCTCGCTGAATGAAATTTCCTTAGGAATTTCCGGTTTATTCGGGACTTCGTTGAATTTTTGACCGTCAGAGGTTCTTGAAGCTTCCGGCACTTCCGCACGCGAAGCCGAGTTTCCCGACGAAGTTCTCGTTCGAATCTCCTCGATCTGCGCCGATTCCGACCTTCTGACCTCGTCTCGTCGCTTCTGCGCCTGCGTCTCCGGACTCGTCGTCACGGGACTGGAAACGTTGCCATTCTTCTCGATCGAGTCACTTCCCGTCCTCATTTCTTTCGTAGCCTCGAACGCTTCTTCATCCAATGTTTTTTCGTTCTTCTCGCGGCGCTTTACTATTAACGTCGCCACGTTTCCTTCGTTCGTGCGCACCTGCATCTCTTCCGTCTCGCCGGGAAGGCTTCTTGCGATTTTCAGCATAGTTCGCGCGTAACTGGGCTTCGGGATCTCCGTTGAGGAAGCTACGAGAGCTCCCGCAATGAGAATCAACCCGAGGATTGACTGGAAATAAAGAAGTTTCATTAATTTTTTTCTTCAATATATTTAGGTCCATTCATGTCGATCTGAGTAATTCTAAGATTTTACAGAAAAAGTTGTACCGATAATCAAAATATACACAAAAATTCCATTCAACTTCATAAATTATTCATAACTTCATGACTATATTATAATTCGAAGATTTTACGCGGAAAGTTATACTCCTCCTTAGAATATACAGAAAAATTCCAGTCAGCTTTTTAAAAATATAAATGACTTCATGTCGATATCACGGATTCTACGTTTTTACAGAAAAAGTTATACTCATACTCAGACCATACAGAAAAATGTTATCACTTGAAAAATAAATTTATAAAACCCCCATGCCGTTATTATTAATTCTAAACATTAACGAAAAAAAATTAAGAAGGAATTGTAGACAAAGTCTCGCGCGGGTGATCGACGTTTTCTATGATAATTAGTTGGGGTTTGGAAACGTGGCTGGTTAATCAATCTGCATACTTTCGTTTCGACGAGCTTCATGCATATTTATGAGCACGGACAGCCAATATCTAGCGGCACAAGAAAACCACGCGTGCGAACTGCAAAGCCATCGGGGAACCGCGAATAGTTATGATGCACACGATGCGCTACCGGTCTGGCCCCCAATTGAATTTTCCACTCGCACGAATCGGCCCTAATCGCGTTGCGTTGCCGATAGACGTCCGTCGGGAAACGAGTTTCTCAAACGTTCATCACTATTCGAAAGCTACGTTTCCGTCACCGCCATTCTTTATCTACAAACGTTTTAATAATTATTTTCACCCAGGAAGTTGCAGTCATAACAATAATGGTAAAAATAATAATATATAAAAATTGTTTCAACCGAGACAGAAAAAAATGAATAAAACATCGCAACAGACGAATAAAAAATTATGTAAGTCACATAATTTTCGTTGCTACATTCTTTAAGCGGCAAAGAGAATGCTGCCTTATGTCCACTTTTCTACAAATTTAAATTACCGTACACTGTATTTCAGCCAGTCAATCATACCGCGGCGAAGCACAGTTCGGATAATCGCGCACCGGATGTGAAGCACATTGGCGAGTTATTGCAGTGAAACAGTTACACGTCGCGGTCGTCGTTTTACATCGAAATAATCAACAGGGGTTGGAGGGAGTCGGCGGGGTTGAAACGCAGCTGACTCATCGCAAAAGTTGCGCGAGAGAGACGAAAGACACTGTTGATTGCAAAGAGGTGCAATCTCGCTCCTGTTTCCGCCGTTCGTATGGGTTCTAATGTCCGACTGGAGAAATTTAATCGTTTGCTGCAAAATTGCAGAGCGAGTGCTTGCTCGATGGTGCCCATAGATGTTTTCAGTTGGAGATTAGAGAAAATGGTTTTTGCGGTTGAGTCCGAACGAGCAGCTCCCCCCCCCCCCTCTCCACGCCCCCCTAGCTGCTGATGTCGTGTTACTTTCTATTATCGGTTCGAAATACTCGCGAAACGGTAAAGTCACGCAGCCTCCTTAAAAAAGAAACACGGTGAGAAAAAAAAACTTTAAAAAAAATTATTTTTGTTCATTCTTCCGTGTTATATATATATTTTGTTTGTGAGTTAGACGGCTGGTAGAACAGAATCGAGAAATGCTCCAGAACACGATATCCACGTGATCGAGCGTTCCAATTTCGAATTCGTTTTAGTCGCGCCGAGTCGCAACCGCGGTCGAATCATCCGACAAATTCACTTTCTACGTCGTTTCTTCGGTCGATTCTCACATCGCAAATGGTCGTATTACCAGGCCGCATCGGCCGTAAATCTTCCCAGCCCGCCCCGACGACTTTCACCGGCGTGTTTCCGACTCGCGCCTTCGAACGATGACGATTTTTCGATGAGGAATAGAAAAAAATAAAAGGAAACAACGAATAACGCAAATTTTAATGAACGCGGAACACGCGCGAAACTCTCGTCACTGAGGCTGCTGTGGTGCGGAAAGATAATAATCATGAGTGTTCACCATGTTCACCATCGTGTCGACAGCAAATATCGGGCATTACTTGCAAGACGCGCACGCGTTTAAGTACCCCTGAACCGTGTCACATACACGGAATTTCCGCTCTACATAATGCTCCGAGCAAGCATTAATTGCTCGGCAATTAAGCTGATCTAGTTTTTCGATCATAATACGTTTACTGCCGAGGAATTATATCGAACTCTATCGTTATTGTCTTATGGGAAGTGGAATGGATGTGTCGTTTCGGATGTAATGAAAAAAATATTTAGTCTGGAACATAATGATTAACGTCCGAGAAATATGAGCGAATGGCCGCATGGTATTAAACAATTCGAATGAATTCGGTAAAATTTTCAGCGCTCTCTTTCACTTTTGGAATAATAAAAATGCAAAACACTAGGATGTAATGACGATGAATCGTGTATGCGGGTTACGGATATGGAAGTGCTATTAAATAGCAAGTAGGTATGGAGTAACAGCAAGTATATGCATAACTATCCCACTTACACAGTACATCATCAGAATTTCTTGACAAAAACAAAAAGAAAATAAAAAAAAGGAAGAGAAAAAAAAAAGAAAAAGAAGAAGAGGTGAACTATTCGGTTTTGAGATTTTAAAAATATATAATGTGATATGACGGAAGTTATCTTCCTTCCTATATAAGCGGAGATTTGAATTAAAAAAAAAATCAGTGACAATTAAAAAAACTATAATTACTCACGATTCGCCAATCGAAAAAATGTCACTGTAAGCAACTTCTTCATGTACAACGAACCCAAAACTAAATTTATCTAAAAAATGATCAAAACAATCGTATCATCCAATGCTAATATATTAATGTTGACCGAAATAACAATTTTACATCTTATCGCGAATAAAATTTTCAAAACAAACGTTAAACAAAAAAATAATATCTATACCTGAAACTTAGCCATAACGACGAGGATTGTCAGCCGTCCGTGCCGATGCCGATGAGAGATTGATTAAAAACTATAATTCGATAATTATAGACCGGGCCCGAGATCGTTGGCGCCGATCGACTTCTTCCTTTTTCTTCCGTTAATTCGGGCTTCTCTTTCAAGGAACCATGGCACGTCCCGACTTTTCCGTATAAATTTGTTCAATGTGTGTTTCGTTATAATTTGGGATGTCGAAGAAAAAAAAATGCGGAATTAAAGAGTTTGAGATATATCGGATTTGGTTTGCTCGGGGAGCACCTGTTAACTGCCGGAATATCTTCACGAGACTGACGGCGGTTCACCGGCGACTCCTCATGTCGCTGCAGTCTTCTCACTGACCCACTTCTCCACACCTTCTGCCGGCGTGCTGCCCATGGACATAACCGGCAGTCAGCCATCCACTCCGGGGCTTTTGGTATGTCGTGTATACGTGTATCCACCGTCCCGCCGCCCATGCATGCACCTCCACACGCTCATGACGAACCGCGTGTGTGAATGAACAATGCATCCTTTTTTTCATCGCCCTCCTCGCGAATCAATCGACCGAACGAGCGTCTGCATTAATTAGCACTAATTGAAGCAGTCGACGGCTTATTAGGTGATGATCGTGATGATCATCGCCTTCGCTTTATCGCGAGAATAAAAAATGAGCGAGGTACGAGGATCGTAAATTTATCATTTACTAATGAGTCCTTATCGGTAGTGCTCGAAGATATTTCGACTGCTCAATACCGAAAGTCGAGCCTCGGGTTTACCCCTATCGCGTAATATGCATGTAATTGTTTTCTAAATAAGGGGAAATAAGACAATTGCAGTAGCGCCAACTGTAGAGATAATAATTTTGAATTTATTCCGTCTCGTCCTATCTAAGGAATTTGATCCGAAGTCATTGGCCACGTTGGAGCCAGTCTGTCTGTCAAAATTCGGTGGAAGGAGGCGAGGTGGAGCGAGAATGCGAGACGAAAGAGAAAGCGTTGTAGAAAATATTTATCGGCGTTGTGGTGGGGGTACGAAAGATATGTGAGAGATGCACTGAAAGCGAAAGATTGAATATATTGTATTGGAGTTTATTGGCTTAAATATAGCCGTGATTATTTCGTTTATACCGACATGCGATGTGCATATATCTTCGCATGCCAACGAGTTGTTACTCGTGCCTATTTTGTTTATGTTACATCTCCTCACTCTTGTCTCGAACGCTGTATTAACATGACGTGTTGAACCGAATAAATATTCTTTATATTCCGTTTATCCTTCGGGATTAAATGCTAATCATTTAGCCTTAAAAGGTTATGGGCCCAGAAGCATTACGATATATATTATTTATTCGGTTTTCTGAAGTCAGTGTGTGCGCGTGATAAATGATATAATTGTCGTGGTTATTTCCAAGCCTTGTGCGAATAGTGAAAAATATAACCGAGGGACAATGGATTCCGATCTATCGCGAGTGACGAAATTGAAAGATGTCGAGAGTTGGAGCGTTTGGAAGTTTCAAGTTCGCATTCTGCTGAACTCCAATGAAGTCTTGGGAGTCGTGGATGGAACATGCGATTTGCCGGCTTATCCAGCAGCAGGCGCGAGTGAGCAAGCTCTACGAGACCACGAGAAATCAGTCGCAACATGGAAAAAGGCGGACGCAAGGGCGCAGAAGATTATCGTGACAACGATCTCGGAGCAGCCAACATTGCATGTTATCAACTGTGTGACTTCGAAGCAAATGTGGGATCGATTATCGAACGTGTACGAGCAAAAATCGGAGGCTAGTATCCACATGTTGCAACAGCAATGGTACAGCGCTTCGAAGAATCCGTCTGATGATTTGACAACGCATATTTCTAAACTGTTAAATCTAGCACATCGTCTGAAAATGTTAGGTGAAGAAATATCGGAGTCAATGATAATGACCAAGGTACTTATGATTTTGCCTAGTAGTTACAATCATTTTATCAGTGCGTGGGAATCTACACCGACACAAGAACGTACGTTGGTCAACTTGACGTCGAGGCTCACTACCGAGGAATTGCGGCATTCGGTTCAAAATGAGAACGAGAGTAAGGCTTTCGCCGTGAATACACATCGGGGAAGAGGAAGAGGAAAATCGTGGAAAAATAACGATAACAAGAATTCGAATTCTTCGACGAGACCGGGTAAGTGTTACAAATGCTACCAAGCAGGACATTGGGCAAGAGAATGTCCTAACAAGAAGTCTGGACAATCTGGAGTTAACAGGGAAGCTTCTCAATCAAACGGAATTGGTTTTGTAAGCGAGGCTTTGATAAATGCTGCGGAGAAATCGGAAGGTACTTGGTTTCTCGATTCTGGAGCTAGTCATCATATGTGTAATCAAAGACATTGGTTTACGAGTTTCAAGTTTTTCGAAGAGGAAAAACCTGTACGTGTTGGCGACGGAGGATTCGTTAGCGCGCCAGGACAAGGAAATATAAACGTGTTAACATTTGATGGAGAAAACTGGACAGAAAACCACTTGTGCGATGTACTTTATGTGCCCAAACTCAAGTACAATCTTTTTTCAGTGGGGACTGCCATGGACAAGGGCTTAAAAATGCAGTCTGATAATGTGAGTTGCAAACTAATGAAGGAGGGAAATACTATTGCAGTGGGAGTACGAAAACTTAAACTCTACGAGATGCAATTCGAGGTCATTCTACCTGAGGTAACGAGCAATCAAGAGGATTCAATAGAGGTGAACGTTGCAAGAGTTGACACATTGAAGTCATGGCACGAAAAACTCGCTCACCAAAATTTCCGACATGTAAAAAAAATTTTGGATCGTTTTCACATAGAAACGAAAGATTCAGACGTTTCATTCTGCGATGACTGTGCATTCGGAAAAGCTCACCGATTGCCATTTCCAAAAAGCACCTCGAAAACAACGGAAATTGGTGAAATTGTTCACGCAGACGTTTGCGGCCCTATGCAAGAGAAATCCTTTGCCGGATCCCGATATTTTCTCATTTTTAAAGACGATTTCTCACATTTCAGAACTGTGTACTTCATGGCTGAAAAATCAGATGTGAAACGTTGTTTCGAGGACTTCGTAAAGAAGGCTGAAAAACTTTGTCCAAAGGGTGTACGGGTGCTCCGAACGGATAATGGATTAGAATTCATTAACAATGAAATGAAAGAAATCACGCATCGTTATGGCATCACGCATCAGAGGACGGTTGCATATACCCCGGAGCAAAATGGTTCAGCAGAGAGAGAAAACAGGACTATTGTTGAAGCAGCACGGACCATTCTACACGCGAAGAGTTTCGAGAAGAGATTCTGGGCAGAAGCGACAAATACAGCCGTGTACGTCTTGAATCGTACAGGGACGAGCAGTGTTGAGGGTAAAACACCTTTCGAGCTCTGGTATGGACGGGAGCCAAAGATTCAAGGTTTACACATTTTTGGCGAAGAAGTCTTCACACATATTCCGAAAGAAAAACGCCGGAAATGGGACGTCAAAGCTGAAAAAGGGATATTTATAGGATACGAAGACGATATTAAAGGATATAGAATTTGGTATCCTGAGCAAGACGTTATAAAGACATCAAGAGACGTTATTTTTACCGGGAAAACGGATTTTTTTAATTCGACGAAATATTTCGACACTGAGAACGCCGATATTTGGCTCAGTCCAGAAGAAACACACGAGGAAGAAAAAGGTGAAAAAGAAAACGATGAGAGTAATAACGTCGAAGAAGAAAGCGATGATGATTTTGAAAATGCCGTGGAAGAACTGGACAATCCAGTCCGGAGAGAAAATTATGTGGAACATGTTGAAGTTGAAAATGAAGTGATTAACAACAAAAGAGGAAATCCCGAAAATGGACAACGTGTTCTCCGCGACAGAAGCAACCTCAGAAGACCAGATAGGTACGGTGATGTTGGTGGTATTAATGAGATTTTAATAGCCGAAGGCCAAGAACCGATGTCATACAAGCAAGCGATCGAGAGCGACGAAGCCTCGAAATGGAAAGAAGCTATGGATGACGAAATGAAATCAATGTATCAGAACGACGTTTGGGAACTGACGACCGCTCCGACAAATTGCTCAGTTCTGGATAATCGATGGACTTATAAAATCAAAAGAGATTCGAATGGAAACATACAGCGATATAAAGCGAGATTGGTAGCTCGCGGATTTCAACAAAAACAAGGGATCGATTATCAAGAGACTTTTAGCCCTGTCGCACGTTTTGACTCGATCAGAGCTATATTAGCAGTAGCTGCTGACGAGAACATGGAAATACGACAATTCGACGTGAAAACTGCTTTTTTATATGGAAACGTCGAAGAAACGATTTACATGACACAGCCACAAGGATTCGACGATAAGACTGGTAGAGTGTGTAAATTAAATCGTAGTCTCTACGGTCTCAAGCAATCGTCCAGATGTTGGAATCGCAGATTTACAAACTTTCTACGAAAATTCGATCTGCAAGCATCGACAGCCGATACATGTATTTTTACAAGTAAAAAGAAAGGAAAGAAACTTATTCTGGCCATCTATGTCGACGACGGATTGATTATGGCAGAAAATAAAAAATCCATCGATGATTTTCTCGAGAAAATGAAAGAAGAGTTTGAAATCACCAGCAACAAAGCTAATGTGTTTCTTGGACTTCAAATCGACCGAAAAAAAGATGGAACTATTTTTTTACATCAAACGGCGTATGCTAAAAAGGTATTGGACAAATTCAATATGCTGCATGCAAATCCGGTAACTATTCCGGCAGACCCACATCACGAACTTAGTCCACAAGCACATTTGACCAGCGAGAACGAGACGACGGGTGCACCGTATCGTGAGGCAATCGGTAGCTTAATGTATCTGTCTATAGCAACTAGACCGGACATTACGTTTGCGGTAAATTGCGCAAGTAGATACATGGAGAAACCCTTGAAGATTCACTGGATGGCTGTGAAAAGAATTCTAAAATACCTGAAAGGAACATTTGACTACGGATTGCGATTTAACGCGAACCAAGAAAGAAGACTCCAAGTATACTGCGATGCCGATTATGCAGGAGATATTGATACACGGAGATCAACGACGGGTTACCTGGTAAAATTCGGAACAAGCGTAATCTCTTGGAATTCGCAAAGACAGAAATCGGTTGCACTTTCCACCACCGCTGCTGAATACATGGCAGCATGTGAAGCTGTGAAAGAGATCACATGGATGAAACGACTTTTTCTGGAATTGATCGACACGAAGAACGTATTTGCAACTTTGTTTATGGATAATCAAAGTGCCATGCAATTAATCAAAAATCCGTCATTCCATAAGAAAACAAAGCACATAGATGTACGCTACCACTACATACGCGAGAGATACGATGCAAAGGATTTCACATTGGAGTACGTGAGCTCGAAAGACCAATTAGCAGATATTCTCACTAAACCCCTTGCTCGACCATCATTCCAGTATCATCGGGATACTCTCTGCATTGACAACAAGCAGACTCAAGATTGAAATGAAAGGTCTTAACGGAGATCTTATAGTTAAGCCATAGTGGGAGTATTGGAGTTTATTGGCTTAAATATAGCCGTGATTATTTCGTTTATACCGACATGCGATGTGCATATATCTTCGCATGCCAACGAGTTGTTACTCGTGCCTATTTTGTTTATGTTACATCTCCTCACTCTTGTCTCGAACGCTGTATTAACATGACGTGTTGAACCGAATAAATATTCTTTATATTCCGTTTATCCTTCGGGATTAAATGCTAATCATTTAGCCTTAAAATATTGTTCGGTAATTTTTTATGAATGAGCCGTATCAGTAATCAGTCCTAGTTTGTTCTATGTAAAAAAAAAAGTGCTCTGAAACTCCGAGCCCTCGGTTGAGATGAAAAAATCAAATAAGAAACCATCCAAGCTCCGTAGACACCGAAGGAACGATATGGAGCCGAATGAGTTTTGTTAGAATGAAATCGTACCTTTAGCAACGTCATGCTCATTTTCACCACGATACCGTTGGCCTAATCTAGAACAGAATATCAAGCAGTGAGACTGGAGAAACAGGAGAAGAAATGTCTCAGATGAAAAGAAAAAGAAAGATTAAACACAATAAATCGAATGAAATTGAAATGGCGAGATAAAAAATATATAGAAAAGTATCTGCTTCCGGCCATCTAAAAGTCTTCAGGTTATTTCTCAAATATGTACGAATAGAAAATGAATAAATGAATGTATATGAGCCATTTCAAATAAAATACTATACCTATGTGAGATCATTAGGCGTCAGTTTTAAAAAATATTATTTGGTTGGAGCGTGAATTACAATACTATGTACTTTATCGAATGTGTCGAACTTTGTTTCGGATAAATTCTTTTTGCGGGGAGTTTCACTTCATTACTTTCATGTGAAAAAAGTGCTGTCGAAAGCCATTGTATCTTAGTGGAAGTTCATGGTGGAATCTGGCGTGGCTTATGCCGTGCTGGTAATTATCGTTAACCGTGGATGATTGCGTTTTTTCTAAGTGAGGTCGAATATCCTTTTGGAGTTATCTTTGGCTCGTGTACATTAAGGGGTATAGTATGATTACAGCACTTTCTCGGTTACGTCTTTTGACTTTTTCAAGTTCATGAACGTCCGTTGTATGACTGGATGTCAGGGATGTCTGACCAAGCATAGGACTATCTACTGATCCGAGTCACGTCGGACGGTGTTGGTCCGGTGCGATCGCAGGACGCAGCCAGAGTTCAGAGACCTTTGTAGTGAAAGTCCAGCGCCGAGTAACCCGTGATGCGCGCATCCGTAACCTCGGAATTCACTTCCTACTGATGTACACCGCTGATTCATCTATTATCGTTATTCTATAGGGAGACACGCTTCGTCAAGCAAAAAATTCGCATATTTGTTGTAAAATCAGAGCCAACTCAACGGAATAACCACAAGAAAATTAAATAGTCAAGGATATACAATCTCTTGAATTTCTTCCATTATCTGAAATCCGACACCTTTGCTATCAAGAAATTTTTTACAAATACTTCCAAAGATGAAAATTACTCGACCCTCGAAAATCCTTGATAATGAGAATGTCTTGTATTCAACTGTCCGCTCTCATGCATCCATACGTGATAGAAAAGAAAAAAGACCGAAGAAAAAAGATGAAAATCGTGTCCGGCCGTCGTAATTTCGCGACCTCTTAGCAGCACGTGTCGACCTCGTATCCGTCTTCGGTCGATCGGTGCATTGAATACCCGAAACATGGATCCATGGGAGTTAGCACCCGCTATGAGCATATTGTTTTCGCGGGGAGTCTTCATTACTTTAAAATGAAAAAGGTGGTGCCGAAAGTCATCGTATTTTAGTAAAAATTAATGGTGACCATGCTCTTGCTAAGCAAATGTGTCGGAAGTGGTTTGCACTTTTTAAAAGTGGTGAATTCGACTCGGAAGACAAGGTACGACCAGAACAGCCGGAAACGTTCGAAGATGAGGAATTAGAGGAATTGCTCCACGAAACGATCACTGGGATCGCTACTGACTATAATTCATGCGCTCGAGCCGTGCATTAGAGTAAAAACGGCGGGAAAATACAAAAGATACGATAAAGCGACAATGCTCGTCCGCACGTCGCAAAACCGGTCAGAGAAAACACACTTGGAAACTCTCAAATGAGAAGTCCTACCTCACCGGCCGTATTCTCCAGACATTGCTCCTTCTGATTATCTCTTGTTCCGATCGATGACTCATTGCCTGTCCGAGCAAAAGCTTACTTCTTATGGAGATTGCAAAAAAATGATCGATCCGTGGATTGCATCTGAAGACGAGCATTCTTCCGACGCGGTATTCGTATCCTACCTGAAAGATGGTAAAAAGTAGTGGCTAGCGGTGGACAATAATTCAAATAATATAATTGTTCAATTACATTGAAAATAAACAATTTGTTTGATAAAAAAATCGCTACGAATTGATTCCAGCTCGCAATATACATATATCGGTATAATTGTGTAGCTTGCTCGAGAGAAAACTATTCTACGAAAGCTTGACAATATTCGGTCTTACTCTCGACGTCGGGTGGCTCATAAGTTTCGACCGGGTTACGGTTCGGCTTATGGAATTTTGATCCGACGGAACTTTGAACATTCGGAACTTCCATCCGCACCCGAAAAAAGCGAGGTTCGTCCACTACTTTCTTTTTCTACTGAGAGATCATTAGTCGTCTTCTTCAGTCGCAAATGGTGGACCCACCCTCTTTCCTGGATCAGTCCATCCTCCTCTATATGTCGATGAGTAGAACTATTTCTCAATGTCATTCTTCTCTACGCTTTATGCGGTCATCAATGCGTTAAGAAAAATAAAGAAGAATAAGAAAGTACAAAATACATATTTCATCTCAAAAACTTTTCGAAATAAACTGTATGTACGAATGGTCGAGCTTCCGGTAAACAACGAAACAAACGCGTGCACAATTAACCTACGCGAGTTTCAATGCTTTGCTTTTGACCGGATGTATTTAAGTTTCAGCACATTATTGTTCCGGTAATGATCCACTGTCACTGTTGCACGCGTGGTCATTGACCCTTTCATCTGGTAAACTGGAATGGATGCAGAATTAACGGGTCCGGGTACGACCACAGCTACGCGTACGACCACTCTTTGGAAAATCGCGTCACGGTGTTAAAACGTAGTAACACCGTGACTATATTATAACGTACGTTATAATTTAACACTCAGAAAATACAAAATAAAGCTTTTGAAGGGTTATAATAATCATAAGACCTACACTATAGTAGCAAAGTCTCAAGGAAAAGATATGTAGAATCTCCCACGTCTTAAAACGCTGAATAAACTAAATGGGCATTGTAATGTTTGTAGCAATAATGAGTAGACACTATTTATGCGACTAACGTGTTTTATTAGAGACAACGCAATATTTGTATCATTGTCGACACATGTTGATACGTCCGAGTCATGGCGAAGAATGCTCGTTCGGATTTCTATTGCAGCCTCAATCGATCAACTGAGCCACCATGATCTGTTGGGTGACGATCACGCGTCTTGCGAAGAAAGACATCAAATGAAAATTCCGTACGTGTTCGTTGTCTTGACGACGTCCAAGGTCTTTCTCGCCATCTCTTATTCTTATTCTCTCTCTCTCTCTCTCTCTTCCTCTCTCTATTTCTCCAGGTCGCTTCTTTATCCCTTTCTCACTTTTGACGCAGGCGTATCTTTATTCGTCGTTGTTCATGTCGCGAGTTCCGAAGAGGACGGTCTGGTGGTGTACTTAATACCGGTTTTCCTTGACACACCATGAGGGAATACGAGATATCGAAGAGTTACAAACCTACGATAAAACCCTGTCACCGTAGTAGCACGATTAAAAGATTTGTCAATAATACCCAAACGAACCATTATCCTCTCGGTCATTTTCAAATTATCGATCCTTAGTAACTTCTAATAAATCTTATCGTCATACAATTAATCAACCGAAAGAGTGCAAATCGAAGTTCCGAATGTTTAGATCTCCGACGGGGCAAAAATTCGGAAAATGCAATGTTTCGAAAGGGCATTACATCGACGGGGCATGGCTCCGAATGCCAATGTTTCGAACGAGCCAAATTCAGAAAACGTATCCATAGGTATAGTTACGTCGTCCGAGTGCCCGATGGGGCAATAGTTTTACTTACTCTCGGCGTTGGACAGCTTATACCATTCCAGACGCTCGAGGGATGCCTGTGAAAGTTTTGACCCGCTTATGGTTGGATTTCGGAATATCGAGCCAACGAGACAAAACTTTCACCGGTGCCGTTAAGGCGCCTGGAATCGTATAAGCCGCGCGACGCCGACAGCAAGTAAAAGCATTGTCCAAGCAGGCTCTTCAACGAACTACGCGATTATACGCATTACATACGTTTCTCCGAATTTTGCTGGTCCGAAAGATTGGCGTTCGGAGCTTTGCTTCATCGATAAAATGCTTTTTCGGAACATTGCTGATTCGGTATCATGGACTGTCGGTACCATGCTCGGTCGCAACATTGTATTTTCGGAAATTCGCACCGTCGGAACTTAGGACGTGCGGAACTTCGATCCTTACCCAATTGAAAGTGGCAAGCCGTGTAATCAATGGGAAAAAATGGACAGACTGAATAATTACGGGTTTCGTGTTGATTTGGAGGTCCCATTCGGAAATATTTCGTCGCCACACGTTATCTACGCAATATACCGTGGCATTGGTATTAAGGAGATAAGCCTTTTATTTTGGTTGTGTAGTTTCGCTCAAGGCCACATTCTTAAAATCTTTGTCACAAAAACAGATATTTTGACATTGAGAATAGGAACGATTTAATTTACAGAGATTAGAAACTGTAGAAGTGGCGTTGATGGTATATTCGTGCGGGTCTCGGTGGACTGCGATGGCAGCTGCGGTGCGACTCTGGCTCGAGGCTTCCCGAGAATCGTGCTGATAAGAAAAAACGATTTATTAGACGACGAAGTGTGACATTTACGTCGCTGTTACTCAAGGAAATAACTGAGTCACCGAAATAAAACATGATCGAACGGAAAAGTTAACGTTTTCGAAATTTTTCCACAATCAGTCGACGTATCGACGTGCTATTATTGATCTTTTATCTTCTCAACAATTCAATGGCATTGAATTGGTGAAATTGATAACCACTTGGGTTAGAATGAAGATATTTAGACGACTACTAGAGTTTAGTCCCAAAACATCGGCTTCAATATGATCAACGATTTATTGTTCCTAAAATGATTTTGCAAAAAAAAGTTGAACACAAATATTATTGCAGCAATTGAGGCGTTCAGCCATTCGGTTTCAAGTGCTGTGTATGCATGTGTGTCAATACGTTGGGTGCATGAACGAGCGTTGTGCTCAAACGCATAAACGAAGCAGGGCGAGCGCGTGCGACGCCCTGGAAATGTATCTTGTATGTCAATCTGGCCAAAATACTAAGTGAAGAAGTATTTTGTATTTCTTTCCCTTTCAAAATAGATTACGCCCATCCCTGCAAGCGAATTATGAACATTTTCTTTGAGACGACATTTTGTGTGTAACGATATATATGTCACGGGTAGAGTTAGATAAATGGGTAAACCTAGGTTTACCAGGGTATCTAACTTTACCCGTAACATATATAGTCCGTATTAATAAACAGCAATATTAATTCCATCCGCTGACCCGCCCAATGAAAATATACTTATTTGAGAACCTACCATCTAACCTTCTTTGATTTCCTATATTAAACAAACAAACTTTTTGCCGACTTTCAAGAGTCCTACAATGTGCACGACGGAAACGAAATTTTTGTCTCGTTTTCACGATGTTTCGATCTCGTGAGAGAAAACGTTTTAGCACTGACTGAAACAGGATACATGCGAGTTTTCCTAGGCGGGGATCTCGTCGTCGGACCGGTTAGCCGCTGGAGAGCACATTTACAATGACATCACAGTGCGTACAACATCCAACTCGAACGAGCTACCCAACCGATAAGTGTTCACTATTTTTCCTTTCAAAGTGCATACTTGTCCACACTTTTCAACCTGAAACTTTCCAACGTGGGTCTACGAACGAAACGCAAAAAAAAAAAAAAAGAAAAAGGAAAAAAAAGAAAAGAAAACATTCGAACTCCAGACGAGCTAAACGTAGTCTTCTACTCCGCTCAAACGTTTTCGCAAGCTCGATATCCTGCAAGACCAGTCGACGTCTTCACTGCAGACAAACCCAAGTGCATTACGAAGTAAGTCTTTGTTCTTTCTATTGTAGCGACTTTTTTTCTACGCATTTACGGTGCGTTACTTCCTCGTACGATTCACACTTACGTAACAGCGACAAACTTTCGATCCTCGAACATCTGGAAAGTCTGTACGCAAAGAAATAGAAAAATGCGCATCTTGCGATGCTCTCGTGAATTCGCAGAATTTCCGGTAGAATTACTGGACACGCTTCGTGAAGCTGTCGTTCGTGGCAATCGTTATCTTCGCCATAAGACCAGTAAAACGTTGTAGCGACGACGAGATCTCGCAGATGGGGAAACTGCGCCGGTAGGTACACCGAAAGTCGGAGAGAAATATAGGTCGAGACTGCGAGAAGAATAAGACCGAACAACGATAAAGCGGCTGATGGCTCTTGTTCGGAATGCGAAAAAAATATTTTCTCCTAACGTTTACACGAACAATAAATTTCATTTATCGCATTGACACATACGAGAACGTTGATTAGAATTAGGTCATCATTTTAAAGATAACTTAACGAACGCAAAACGGCTGTATGAACTGTCAACTATTTTTTAAATCATAATTTTTAAAATTTGGCCTGGGTCAAATCGACTCCACGATACACTAATCGTATTATCATTATTATTATTTTTATTATTATTTTTATTATTATTATTTTTTTTATTATTATTATTATTATTATTATTATTATTATTATTATTATTATTATTATTATTATTATTATTATTATTATTATTATTATTATTATTATTATTATTATTATTATTATTATTATTATTATTATTATTATTATTATTATTATTATTATTATTATTATTATTATTATTATTTTTTATTATTGTGAATGAAATAGTTATGCAACTCTGTGGTGAAGTCAATGTATGAATGAATCCAGTGTAGACTTCCGGTGTATCGGTACGTGACGAGAAGCCCCGTCACGTGTGAGTCATATGAAGAAGAAATGGAGAAAGAAGAAGCGAACGAGAATGACAGAACGAGGGAGAGAAAGAAAGAGTGACCGGAGCGAGAAGAAATTCTTTGCGCTCCAACGTCCACCTCTGGCCTACTTTACGAGACTACTTTCACTAACACGGTGTGTGAACGAATGTACCGATGCGACGAAGAATCCAGTGGAGAAACAGAGACGAGAGAATGAAATTAAAATAAAAAAGAAAAGAACCAGTATCGAAGAGCTCACTCTCGGGTGAAAAACGGTTCGTCTAGTCTTTTCTCTCTCGCGTATCAAAAGTTTTCGCTTTTTGTCAACGTCACTTTCACACGAATTTCGTTTCGTTGCGGGGACGCGCGTGTTTACCTACCTTCGAATTTGTAACTCTGTATATAAGGTAGGTACGTATTGAATTGATGAAAGTGCAACTTAATAGGACAATTGAAATCGATCTAGAGCGCGAAATGAAAATAAAGAAAAAGTGTATAATATTTTGTTAAATAAATTTATTCTATTATTATCGATTCTGCAAATGAAAATTTGCAAACAATTGGGGCTTAGCACTATTTGTAAATTTTCAGGGCGATTAGGTACATAACTGGGAACTCTATATCATGCAAAGGAGAACAACTCAACATCGTTGGAAAGGAGAGCATCAACAGGCGATATATGAACAGTTTTTTTGTTTGACAGCTGCGAATATTTCGTGGAGACCGTGTTTCTTGGCTTCATCGTCGTTGGAACTGCAACAACAGGTAAAACGTTTATTTCAAAAAATTGTAAAGAAAAGAAAGAAAACGGAAACGGTAATTCCGACGACAAACATTTTTTTTCAACAAAGGATAGTATTTAAAAAATATTGTAAATATAGATTTTAATTCTCACTTGTAAGTAAAATTCCACAAAATATTTTGCAGTAAATTGGCCTGTGGATTGCTGCCGCTGACGATTAACTCGCAAATAGATTTGTCCTCGCACGTATCTTCCCGCGTGTCGTTCGGCGAGTTCTCGAGTCTGCCGTTCTTATGTTCGACGGGTAAATCCCTCAGCGTCGAGAGAACGTCGTTCGGTCGTCTGCAATATGAAACAATGTCGCGATATTTATTGCTGCATCGAAAGGAAAAAAATGAAGACGGCCGAGCTTGAGTGCAGAACAAACGGACGTTCACTCACGTCGAGTTTGGTGCGCCGACTCGAAGGACGTTTGGTTTCAGCAGCGCGAGAAGCAGACCGAAGGGAAGAAATGCACCGATAAGATGAATTATCTTCGCCCACGGCGAGATTCTGAATCGTTCGCAAAAGAAGAGAAGAATATATAAATTTCGAAGTTTTCTTTCGAATAATATCAATGATAATAATAGTAATAACAAAATTTAAAAAATAATAATAATAATAATATTAATAATAATAATAATAATAATAATAATAATAATAAATATTTCATATAATGCAACTAAATTGAAACAATCGAAGATAATTATTTTCATACATTTTACAATAATCTTAATTGATAAACATAAATCACCTGCCAGTTCCTTTTCGTTCCTTTTAACAGAAAATAAGCAGCTCAATAAATGTTCATGTATTCATTACTATAAATTATATTACTCTTCTAATTATATGATGATATGCTATCGATATATTATACATATTAAGTATTATTATTATATTAATGTACATTATTACAATTCATGTATCGTTTCGTTCATTTTATTTTATGCGTTTATTCATTCATTTCCGCAATTGATGATCGAAAACTTCCCCATCCCGTTCTTCCATCGTCCATTACCTTCTCTCTCTGACCGGATAACTGTGCCGACCCTCGGAAACGTAATAATACTCCCTGTCGTGATGCCCGACGTTGGGAGGATAATGAAACTTGTACGGAAACTTTCGCGCCTTGGTTATCGCGGTTTCCCGATGACTCGAGATTAAGAAAACGGTTTCGGGTTTCGCAATGCCGTCCGTATGAATCGGTTGCGCCACGAACCGATAGCTTTCCGGATGATGCCGCATAAATTCAGGTTTCTCGATGTCTCCGACGCCGACGGCAGGTGCCGCGTATTCGTAATGCTGAAGATGAACCGCCGGCACCGAGGTCACGACCTCACCGTGAAATTTCGAGGGCTTGGAGTGAATCGTCGGCGCGTTATACATGCTCGGCTCGTATTGATGCAGGTGTTGCAGCTTATGATCCGTCATCGTCGAAGGATATACGGGTTTGCTCAAGGTCATCGGTTTTGCGCTCACATCTACATAATAATGCGTCCCCGGGTGTTCGATAGTCACGACACCTTCATGGCCCATTATCGTCGGCATGAACTGATTGTAGTTGTTATCGTGATCATTGTTATCATCTTCATTTTCGACGATTTCTTCAGTCTGGTGCTGCCCTGTCGACACTTGCGGCGAGACGTAGTACTCGATAGGCACGGCGACGCCGTATCTGCCGTCGGTATCGTAGGACTTGATCCGATTTCTCGCACGTTCAGCACCGTCGAAAATCGACGACGGCTTTGATGAAGACAACGGCGCCGGAACTCTGCCGATATCGCTGTCTTCTATGCTAACCGAATTCTCGAACTTCACGTGTTGCACATTATTGAACGGACCCAATGTAGATTTGCGAGATTGGTAATCGTAAATCTCACCTATATGGGTGCTCGGTCGAAAATCCATCGGTTTCATGGACGATGACTCAAACGACGCGACACTGGGAATTGCCGTTGTTATGACTGTCGTATCATCATCTTCATCGATATCTTCGGTTATTTTTTTCACTAACGTTGCGTTCACGGGGTTTTGTTGTTTTTCGAGGAACTTAACAGTCGTTCTCTTGAGTACTCGTGGTTGGAACGACGGCGATGGAGTCTTCGACACGTTGGAAGATTGCGGAATCGATGGTATATTCGCAACTTCTCGTTTAACGATTCGTAATGGACGATCGTCGATATCGAGACAAACAACCGCGTTTCTAACAATCACGAGACACAGCAGGAGACCCTGAATCGTCGTTACACTACGAGCTAACATCGTGAATTGTTGAGCAGTGGTGATCGAAGATCGGCAGCCATGTGAAAAACTTGCGAAGAAACTAAGAAGAAAATAAAGAAGATGAAACGTCGAGTCTCGCAAATGATTTTCGTACGACGTTGTCAGCGTTGCATGAACACGACGACTAAACAGTAGCTTTGGTAGTGAAGCATCTTTATCCGTTTACCGGGCACGGTTCGTTGTTGCAGATGGAAATGGGATTTTTAAAAAGCGTGAACGGTCCAATTGTCATTTGTTGTCACATGCACAACACCAAACGTACTGTGTCTAATATCTTGATCGTCTCGGTCAGCTCCAATTGTCGGACGTTGAAGAAAGCTCGCGTAGAACCCCGTCGGAACAGGCACGCACCTTTCCACAGCGTTTACATCGTGCAGCCTCTGTAACTTGCGACAGTGGAACACTCGTTCCGAGTATAATTTGCGAGATGATAGTCCGGTTCCCGGGGCCGAAGGGGACAGTTTCGAATTAACGATTTTCACCCATTTTATTGATGCATAGAAAGCTTATGAAATTGGATGGAAAAATAGCCTTGAGACGTAAAATCATTGGAATCAGAGTAAATAAATTTTGTGACGATTTCATGATTTTTTATGGTTTTTGGGGAAATTCTCTTGCTTCCCGCCATTTTCAGATCACGACTTTTCAGACTATAGACTATAGACCTCTCATACCGGGAAACTGAGAAAAATGATGGACTATAGAAATAGAACATAGCTACAGAAAAAGAATATGGGAGAAATTAAAGCGGTGTCCAACCTCAAAATGGATTATACTTTTAGGACATGTTAATGATAAAGATAATAATAATAAGAATGAAAATAATAATAATGATAATAATAATAATAATTATGATAATAATGTCAACATGGCCAATGCAAATTCACAATTGAATAATGTCAACCCTTCTTAAGAAATGAAGAGTCGATAATAAACATAATAATAACAATAATATATGAATAAATCATCATTTCACTACATAAATTTTGCCGAATATTAATGCTGATTATCGAAGAAAACAAAACATTATAAAAAAATATGATAAGAGAGAGTTGAGCAGTGATTTGCGTACGTACTGAGTTGACATGGTTCATCCCCTACTTCTTGGCAACATTGCCAACCGGTCTTACCTGAAATCCGACCAGAAGTAGATTTTCACTCGTAAAAACTCTCGAAAGAATTCATCCCACGTTTTGAACGTTAGAAACGTTGACCCACGGGTATATACGAAGAGAAATGAGACGATAAATTGATAAAGATGAAGACATAGACGTCACCATCATTCGATGAAGCGACAAGAAAGGTGCAGTCACGCACCCGGAAACGGGGTCATCTCTGTGCCTCGGGTATATGTTTATTCCTATGCCTTAAGATATATATTTAGGCTAGTAGCGTAGACTTCAATAGAAAGGAAAGAGCTGAAAATTTCGCTAGAAAGTTTTTCCGTCTCGACGAGGGCTGTAGTAATGCAGCAAGATATGGCGGCGTTATCCATCGAGGTCTACTTTTTTCTCTTCGAACGCAAATGAGACTCTCAGTTTTGCGCTCAAAACACTATCAAGCCCTTCGCATACCTGTACGTCAGAGAATATTCGAAACTAAAAAAAAAATACAATATGGATTCTATGAATATCCGGATAAATGCGCTTTTTACATTCTTCTAAAGCCCAAAAATAATTTGCATCCCTGAACGATTCACCTAAAAAAAATTGTATGGATTTAATGTTGACACGAAGGCATGAAATATTTTTGATAAGCAGCGCTTTGCATTACCCCGTACGACATTATTGCCCTGACCGGCCCAAGTAAGATTGGTGGACAATGAAAGTAGCATTTGCGCGCTGCGCGCGAAGCACTTTTTGCGGTAATCGCACGCCGCGACTGACCCAATTCCCCGGT
The DNA here is from genome assembly GCA_963971145.1 of Sussaba pulchella. NCBI lineage: Eukaryota > Metazoa > Arthropoda > Insecta > Hymenoptera > Ichneumonidae > Sussaba > Sussaba pulchella. The sequence goes on from OZ020168.1 coordinate 15,018,655, forward strand.
TCGAGTAGGCCGCGGCAACAGCAGACTGGCAACGGGAATTGATGCGCTTTTGCGAGCCTAGTGTACGCTCAAATTCTTGTTCATAAATTCGTACCGCTCACAACCAAAACCATTTGATCCCACGGCAAAGGACGGGCTTACCGATTTTTATTTTAAAAATTTCTTTTCATTGTCTATACTGCTATAAACAGTTGTTTATGTCGGGTTAGCACGGTTCTCGTAAAATATTTTCAGTGCACCGAGGCTGTGCGACTGAACTGTTATACTTTATCGAAGGATACTCGCGGAAACGGTGCCTCATTCGTTTTTCTTCGAGCAAAAAAAAACGTGGAAAGCAACGATGGTGGCCAGACTGCAGAAATCGGACGCAAAATAGTCGAACGGAAGACGAAGAAGCAGATGATGATGATGATGAGGATGAATGGGAATTTTTCTGGGCCACCCTACCGGGGAAACAACAGAAATTTAAGAGAGATCTCTATGAGTGCCGGTTGCGTATTACACCGTGTTCCCAATGAGCTGTCGTTAAGTTTCAACTGCGATCTATATTTCGTATTGGCCACGAGTATTGTCTTCTGCACAATTCACGATAATCCTCAAACATAAAATAAGCTGTTACTTTGACCCTATTTTCGAATACACATCGATATCTAAACCTTTTTTTTCTTTTTGCAAAAAAACCTAAAAAGGTTTTTTAATTCTCTCAACTTCTTTTTATTGAAATTTTTGTCTTCAAAATGAAATTGGATGATTCATGAGTAAAGAAAAAGTGATAAAGTGAAAAAGTAAGTAAAGTAGTGAGTGCAAAGTAATTTGTAAAATGAGAACTCACGAGAAATTCGAAGTCGAGTGAAATTTATGTCACTATACTAATTAATTCCTTCTTTGAAGAAAAAAAAATCGCTTCAAAATGGAATTGGAAGTAGAACCGTCTTGCATCTTTGAGAAAGTTACTTAAACAGAATCCTCACTTCATGTGATCAAACAAACCCTTTCCATGCGCGTACTAGTTGATAAGCTCTCTGCTTCGTGTAATTGGTAAGCCTTTTGAATTTCCGAGGCCTGGTGGAACAAAGACCGATGTTGCGGGCCCCGGGACCAACCTAAGTGAGTTCAAAGCGCGTACCGAAAGTGTTTCCGGACACTCCGAGAAATTCACTTTCCGCTCGTCACATCATCCCCACGCAATGACTGCTCAACTCGAAAGTCTTGGGTGAAAATAAATTTGATGTACATCGAAGCAGGGGAATAAAAATCAAAAGTCGAGAGGACAGGGAAAACAGGCTTGAGTTGGTGCTAGATGAAGGATATCATAATTGAGGTTCGCTCGTGCATGTAATTATCGGTCTTTCGATATCAACGAAGCTCTATAAAGAAAGTTGTCGTGACTAGCGAGCTCGTCGAGCTGGAGATTATGTACAAAGTCCATAGCACTGCTGCGCTGCAATCATCTGCTAGTGTATATTATTTATATATTAAGGTGGTTCTTATTTTCTAATTTTTATTTTGCCGGGGTTTCAATTAGGTCTTTAAATTCAAAAACGTTTGAGCATAATTTCACCGTTTCAGTCGAATTCTAATTATTTGCTGTAATGAAATAAAATATACCATTTAAAATACACGCAATTTGTCTACTTTTCGTTAATCAGATTGGCCGAGTGGCTAATTATTAAGTATACCAGGGAAACTTGACCTCGGGAAAGGAGAAAATAAAAGTTGGACTAGAAGAGTCAAATCAGGCTCAACATCTTTGTTTTTTTTTTTTTTTTTTTTAAATTCAATCGATTGAGACCCCGAACCAATAATAATTCGAAGATGTTCTATGAAAGACTCGCCCTAATGTACAATATACATATAACATAGATACCAGGCTCTGATATTATCACAACGCCACAGGATGACCTACCTTAGAGGGGATCTCCCTATCAATTGCAAGTGGTCACGACTGTGGCACGGCAGCCTCACGAGCGCTGGCTATTTTATTTGTCTCGAGCGAACGAGTTCCAGGTCGAGAGAAGTCGCTAAACGGTGAAAGTAGGATTTTGATAAAAGGTTATAATATTCGCTGCTGGCAATGCGTTACTTATTTTACCGTACTAAAAAATTATTTGAGACGTAACGGGGAAAGAGGAAGGGATATAACCTTTCTCGTGTGCGAGTGAAGATCGAGCTGAAAAATAATAATGTTCGCAATGCTCGAAGGTGCGAGATTGTCCTAATGCTCTCTCCCCCGCTGCGTGGCGCATTCGCGCGATAATTAGGCCGTGACGAAGTGCGACTCTTCGGTGTTCGTCGTCGTCGTCGTCGCGAAAATTAACGGAGACAAACAAAAGAAAACTACTGATCTTCGCGTTTTATTGCCACAGCATCTCGTCAGAGACATTCCTAAGAGCTGCTCTATTTTTTTTTCGTTCGCGAATTACGTACGAAACCGGAGAAAGACGGCCAGAAGCTTGATGCGTTCTAATTCGAAGGAATGTTTTTTTGTTTTATTCTTTTTCAAACTGCATTTTTTCTTTTGATTATTCAGCATGATTACTTTTAAGGAATTAACATCAATATCTTCTTCACATTATCAAGAACTATGATTGTATCTGTTATTATTGTTAATGTTATTGTTTTTATTATCATTGGTATTATTATTTTTCTTCCTACTTGGTGTGAAGATTATTTCTCGTATATACATTCATACAGATTTAAGGATGAACTTCGTTATTTTCAGTCTAATACATTTTTACGCTAGCGTACAATTGTAATTACACCCAATAACGACATCAGTACTTATTTTTCGTCGATAAGCGGTCGGAACTTTGCGATAAGAATAAGAAAGAAAAACGATAGCGGTGAATGGCAAGCGGGAAGATACTATCGAGAGAGTGAGTCGTCTACCGGCAGAGCCGAGTCTTCCTCGTGTACGTTGGGGGGTAAAGTGAATGAGAGTAGGTGTACGTTCTCTCGAGCTTGAGGCCGATGAATAAGCGCCAGGAGAATTGCAGTAGAACGTACAAACGCTCAGCGTCTGTGAGCGACGAGGACGTAAAATGTGGACCACTTTGGCAACGTAGTGGGGACCTGGATTAAAAGCAAACGAGGCCATAGACCGAGTCTCAGAGCTATCTCGCACCTTGAAGAGTTAAGGTCATTGTTACACTCGTAGCTTCCTCTTGCGTGGAAAAACTCGCGGTTCCGCGCGCGACTCCCACGCTCCTGTCGGCTTTCCGGAGTCGAAGTTTGTGTGATTGACACGCGCGAAAACGGAAATATCGCAGACGACGAGCCTGGATGACGGTTAGTGACGGACTTTTCGTGTGTGCACTAAGCATCGTGCGTCGATGCAATTATCTATTTTTTTTCTCGTTTCGTGTTGTTCGTTTCTGTCGAAATTGTACGCATTGAAACAATTTTTAATCATACATGTCTACGTCTGCTGGAATAGAAAAATAAATCGAGATTGAATTATTTTATATAGGTCACGACTGTAAAAACTAATAATTTTTAACAATTGTTTTTTTTCTGAAATATTATTATTCGATAGTATTTAAGAGGGTAGCGTGAAATGGTAGATTTTCGTCCGATTAAAATCGAGAGCACCAAAAAATTGGCACTCAAGTTATATTGGTGGATTAACAAAAACCTTTTTCTATTTTATTATTTTTTTTCTGTACATATTTCAGATAATGGAGTCGACGAAAGGAGCTGTGATTATGCTGGTTCTCGTGGCCACGATACTACGAGAATCCGCCGGTGATACGAGATACTACGTGAAGATGAGAACGAATACCACGGATCCGTTCAAGTTCATGGGAGTCGAGAGTGCAAGGATATCGCAGAACAGGACAACCGCCGACGGCGTAACCCGAGCCGCCTCGCAGGATGAGAAATCTAGGTCAACCTTCCGCCTCGAAGACGAAACGATGATCCGTGAAAGGCTGAAAGCGAATCACGAACGTCGCAATTCCTTCGTCGAAAGTTCCACCTTCGATCCCGATGTGTTGAACAAATTTCTCGACGACTACGCCAACAAGATCAAAAGCACTACCCAGAAAAATCATGATTCTCCGTTTCGGGTCGAAAGACCGGTGACCCAACAATCCACCGTTGACGAAGTTGACGAGGGACAACAGATTTTCACCACAGAGAACAATTCGGGAGCTAACGAAACGATGAAAAACGCTGTAAATTCTACATTGGAGCACACTGGGGTGAGTAAATTCAAATTTTTTAAAGGGACTGATTATCCTTAGCAAAAAGTTGAAAACTAATGTCCTGATTTTTTTTTTACATAATTAAAAATTGACTTTTGATGTAAGAATTGAATAAAATATTTTGTAGAAAATCAGAATGGCAAAATTTCGCACGAGTTGCGGTTGTAGCTATTTTTTTCGATTTTTTTTTTGTCCAGTTGAACCAGCAGGACATCTCGTAGAAGATAAATATCCTCCAATTCCGCATAGTTTTAATTAATAGCTGTTTGTTAATTTATTTTTTTTTGTGCAGTTGAACCCGCAGGACCTCAACGATACCCTGAAGAGAAACAAATACTTCGGTGGAAATTCGAACGACGATCGCAACGGTTGGGTAACCTTGGATGCCATACCCTGGTCGAAGAGTAAAATTTCAAAGTGGCAAGCCAATCCGAGCTCTCAGCGACCTTGGCCGGAAATGAAGATCTGGGAAAAGCCCAACAGCGGCAAACCATGGAATTCGGAATTCTCATCGAGACCCTCTTACCCCAACAATGGACCCTGGTGAGACATTTCGACAAAATTCCCAACATTTTCATTACAGTCATGGGCGTTCATTCGATAATAATATATTTGAAATGGTTTTTCAATTAAACAACTTGGGTTACGGATCATTCAACAAATGTCGACATGCTTACATTTGTGTATTAATAATAATAAATAAATAAAATGAATTAGTGTTTCACGATCGATTCTAATATTTGATAGCAGTAATTGAATCCATGATAATTCAGTAATCAAAGTATTTCAAATACATTTTCATTGTACAAATGCTCATCTCTCTTTCACAATACCCATCTCTAACCCTTCATCGTCTTTTTTGCTTGAATTCCATTAGTTCCTAATTGTTTTTCCTTCATTTTTCCCAACTTCTCACCCACATTTTTTATCGTTCTATAATGACAGGTACGAAACCTCGAAACCGTCCCGACCGGATTACCAACAAGACAGGCCATCGTCGCCGTCACCGGTCTCGAACCGACCGTCTTACTTCGACGACCGCTTTGACGATAATCCCGGTCAGGCTCAAAAGTGGCCACCGGAGAGGCCATCGTCCTCGTGGGAGAAATTTCCATCGTCGCAATCTTACCGACCGAACACCGACATCATAACGGACGACAGACCATCCAACTTCCCCAACAGTTGGGACAAGTACGGTCAAACGTCGAACAAACCGACGCATTCTTACAACGACGACAGGGATAGATTCACGATCAACAACAATAACAATTACAATCAAAACTTCAACAACAACAATAAGAACAAGCATCAGCAACAAGCGGAACCTCACGATTGGCGCGATCACCAAAACGATTACCCGTCAAAGTTCGATCTTATGAAAGACAAACCTACGATTCATTGGGGACCGAACAGCGATAAAGGCCAATACTCACCGGGCCGACCTCATACGTCCCATTATCAATACACCCCGGAACATCCGCCCAGTCATCCGTCAACCGGTGACGGCCAGTGGGTTCTGCTCTCCACCAATCACGGCTACTCCAAGTCACGTCAGAGATCCATCAAATTCGACGCACTGAACGGCAACTCGATGATCGTGCAGAAGTTGCTTAACGTCACCAAGCCAGCGCGATTGACGAAGCAGGAGAACGACGGGACCATTGCCGTGATGACCTCCAAACGCCAGGTTGGTCTAGGGATTTAATAAAAAAAAAAACAAACAAACAAACAAACAAAAATGTTCGGTGTGAAATCTGTCGCGATCGATCCCGATGGAATTGAAAATGATTTCGTGAAATGAACGGAAGACGGTGTCGGACTTTGTCGGGATTTTCCGTTGGTGCAGGACTCCCTTTTTTTCAAGGTTCTCGTTTTTGTTACCTCGTCGCGACCTAATAAAAAAAAATGTCTTCGATGTCGCGGATAATTGTAATGCTACTGTTCTTGAATTAAAATGTGCTCGTCCAGGTTCGTTTGACTGTCCTACCGTCGATTAACGGAACGAACACTACGACTTCGCACGGTGGCCTCCTCGAAGTCGAGCGCACGTTCAAGACCGTCGATCAGAGCCAGAAGGAGTACGAGGCTGGCAAACTCGCCGCAGCCTCCGTTCCCGTGAAGAAGAGACCGTTGAGGCAAACCGTAGCCGGCAGACCCTCGAACGCTGCTGTCATCGCGGCCGTTGGGGCTGGAATGCTTCCGGCCACGATGGCGATGATGATTCCCATCATGCTGGGACGGAAGAAACGATCCGTCGACGTAGCAACGCGCGTTCGCCGAATCTCGAGGCCCTACGAATTTATCGAAGGATCATCGGGTTTACGCGCAAAGATCGAGGGAAAGAGGAAAAAAATTTCGTGGCTTTATAGAGCGATGTGATTGATAGATGAGAAAAAAAAATTTGTTTTTTTATATATCGTCAGTCTTCCGTTCTGTAGACATGTGATTTTCTATTTTTTGCAGCGACTCGATTGTTACTTATCATCTGCCAGCTACAAATTGTATCTGCTATCTATTTATTTATTTGTTGTTATTCGATCGTCGTATGTAGAATTATTTATTGCTTTTATTGTAATGATAGTTGTAAGCCTTATCGACAGACCTGCTCATAGTATTAACGTTCGCGAGAAATGTGTTTGGATCGACCGTTTGACACACTCGTCCTTGAGAAAATTAGTTTTGTATAGAAAATTAGCAACGATTCCAAGGGATTATGTTCCCGGCTGAAAAAAGGAAAAAAAAGACTAAACATCGATTTGTAATATTATCGGAATTATTTATTTACATAGTACGTCTTACAGTATTGAATCCTTGTGGATACACATATTTATTTATAATTTTTATAGATGAAATACTTTACAATAAATTATGAGATAATTGGTCATCGTGAAGCCCAATTTAACAATCACGTTGGGCAGAGCAACGAGAAAAGCAGAAGATCCATTGTTGCTTCCTTTGTACGTTGATTCTTTACCTCTTGCAAACCTCGTGCCCTCCACAAAAATATCCCTTGAGTACGTGCGGGTACAACTTTCGTGAGAAAATACTTTTTCGTTAATGAAGTAATTTTTTTTCGTTCTGTCTTTAGAGCACATCTCATTTCAATAATATTTTCAGTGAAAAATATTTTTTATTCACACACGTATTCCCATCAATCGAGATGCAGAAGATTCGACATGTGCTCTTATAAAAAAAAACATTGCCTCGACTTCTTATACGAAAAAGCTTACGATTAACAATAAGAGAGAGCTGAGTTCACAATCTTCCAAAATCTATGTGCAGAATCAATCATTTCCGAAAACAAATTATTCTCAAAGATTTTGAAAAATTATTGCCGTTTCAAATGCACCCGATCATTGAATAAAGATGCAACAATGTTCCGGTGCATTAAAAAAAAAGTGAAATGCAATGACTGTGCAGTTTTAATTATAATTACACTGGCAATTATCATTACGTACGATTGTAAAAAAAAAAAAAAAAAAAAAAAAAAACAAATCTCCAATCGTTTACACGTTCAATTTGGGTGACGATTATTCCTCCCCATTGACGCGTTTCTGTACGTGACCGAGATATCTAGCAAATCCCTCGCTCGCGTGTTTCAAAATTGCGATACCGAGCTTGAATTTAACTTCGGCAACTTTTTTCACAAAACTAAATATATTGAACGGTTTGTTCGGAGGTTTTTCGGTGGTCGTGCGATCAACCGAGTGAACGCTGGAATTTTCATTATCTTTTCCACTGGACGTCGTCGCGGTGCCGAGAATCTCGTCGATGGTGAGACTCGGAACCTCGGTCGTGGTCGACGCGGATGCTGGCGAAGACGTCGTAGTAATTTCTTCATCGACTTTTACCTGCGTATTCGTTTCAACTTGAGACCCCGCCGGTATGGAAACATTCTTATTCGTCACTGCTTCAACCGGAGAATCTGCAGTCGCCATAATATTCTTATCCGCCGTTGCGTTAGCTCGCCTGCCATCATCATTCGCAGCATCCATCTTGTCTACCTCAGATTTATTCTCGTCGAGCTTTTCATTGTGCTTCATCGCGAAGTTACCGACTCCCATCATGTTTTCGGGAATCACGGAATCGATGATGTCGAGAATTTCATTGCTCAAAGGTTCTTCCTTCTCGATCTCCTCTTCTTCCTTCTCAATTTCCGCTCTCGAGGGAATCAATTGAATCACGGAATCTCGCTTTCTTCGTCGTTTCGACGATTCGAAATTCAACGATCTCGGACCGTGTTCAACCGCGACCGCAGCCGGTGTAATCTCGATCTCCTCGTAACCTTCGTTCATTTTCAAAGCTTGTGCTTCGGGTAATTCGTCATTGGTGGAAACGTTCGGGTTGTTGTCAACGAATTTGTGATTTTCGGCACTTTTCGTGTCAACGTCGGTTCGAAGAGTCTGAGTAGTCGGTGACGTGTTTACGTGGTCGTTGTCCGGGTAACCGTATTCTTTCGGCACGTTTCCCACGACGAATTGTCGATCGCTGGCTCCGGGTTTCTTCGCCGAAAACTGTGGTTTCCGTCTCTCGTAGTAATTCGGAGTGGTAGCTAATTCAGGATATTTGTATTCGTTGGTTCTGTATTTCGTGTCGTAAACCGTGGTATCGATTGGTCTCTGACCCATTGGCAACGACGACGGATATCTGGGATCTCCTTTTCTCGTCGTTTGCATAGCCGTGTAAGCCCCATCGAAGTGTTGATAACGGTGATAATTATTTTCGTAATCTTTGATACCTCCGTAACGGCCGTCGTTCTTCGTCATTCCTTGCAACACTTTTGAAAACACTTCTTCCTCGTTTTGACCGTAATTTCCACCGTATTCGTCGAGATTGTACTTGTAATTAGGCTCGACAACGTAATTTCTACGAGCTATGGAACCGCTGAAAGGATAGAGGAAATAAGAAGCGAGCCCGAGACCCAATCCGACCAGTGACATCATACCGAAGCTGGGCATGACTTCACGGCTCAAATAATTGTACAATTGCGTGCCAATTGGTTTCTGCACGGTTTTATTTTTATTTTTGACATTGTTGGCGCTTGTCTTCGTATCCGGGACTATTTTGGATTCTTGAAGAGAATTATCGGCGATTCTGAGCTCCGTGAGGTTTTCCAGATTTTCTTGATCATCCGTTTTCGTTGGAATTGTTTCCGAAGATGGTGTAGTGGGTTCTTGAGATGCTGAAGAGGTCGCGATCGTCGTGGGACTGGAAGTCGTCGGTTTGCGCCTGCGCACCTTGTTTTTCTTCCTTTTTTGAGGTCTCTTCGAGGTTGTGCTGGTCGTTACCGCATCCGTCGCCGTTTCCACATCGATCTTCGTCAATTCGGGATTAAAATCGAACTTCAGATCTATCTGGGAATTATCCAAAATCGCAGGACTGTCGGATTTCGATACATTTTTCTCCGCGTCTTTATCCACATCCTCGATCTTTGTGATCGTCAGAACAGGCGGGTTGACCTCGATGGGTTCGATATCGATCTTTGGCGGCATATCAACGGGCTTTTTCAATTGAACTTTAAGCACGTTGTTCGTCTTTATCGGTTGGGGTTTTGGTTTCATGGCAATCTCAACCAAATCGCCATCGGAATAATTCGACTTCATCGACGACGAAGTCTCGGGATTAATGCTAGGTGTCGAAGGTTGCGCTGCTGCAGTTGTCTTCGTTTTTGTATTGGCGATCAACGATGTTTTTATCTTCGCGACGAACATCGGTCTCTCGATACTCTCGACGAGACTCTTCGGCGTTGTGATCATCTGAACCGGGCGAAAAGTTACTTTCTCGATTTTCGAGGAACTTGGATTCTTCGTCGACGAGGGAGCTGGTTTTGGGGTGACTTTTCTCGTTGGTTTTCCGGATTGATTGGGTCTGTTGAATTTCGTTGTCATTGGTTTAGAGGTTACGTTTGCGGATTTCGGAGTTGTAGATTTGGGAAACGGACGGTTGGAGGATGTTGGCTTTCTCGACGGGACGATTGGAGTCGTAGCTTTAACATCATTTTTCGTGGATTCTTTGGTGGTTGGGATCGTGCTTGGGACAAGTGTTTGACCTGTTTTTGACTTTTGAGTATTTTTCACAGGCTTTTCCGTGGTAGTCGTCGTAGTTCGTGCTGCCATTGTTGTTTTTTTCGGTATTGACGTCGTACTCTTCGTCACCGTGTTGATGAGCTTTTCCATAGGAGTCGTCGAATTCGTGACGGTAGTTTTATCTTCGGGGCTTTCAATTTTTATATCCGTCTTCGACGTAGTTTCGAACGTTTTCACGGGTGTCGTGAACCTATTTTGCAATTGTAATTGGACGACGACCTGTTTGTCATCTTTTAGATTGTGATTGTTGTTGTAATCGGGCAATGGCCTGACGGTGGTGGTCGGTGAATTGAGAAGAACCCAAGTCGATATTCCTCCCGTGGTGGTAGGAAGATTTTTGTGAGCGGTGATTAATCTCGTTGAACTCGTCATCAATTCTCTTTCCAATTCTTCCTCCGTCATTGCCATCGCTTCGCCGGGATGGCTCGATTCGAAATAACCGAATTTTGAATTCGTCGGCCTGCCGAAACCAATTCCCATGGATTCCATGGAACTTATCTCCGAATTTATTTGTTTAACCAAATCCGCATCGCTCTTCAATGGACCATCGAAATTTTGCGGATTTTCGTTCGCATTGACGTGTGATATCACGGTTACCGGTTTTCGAAGCAACAAAACGTTCGGTGAAAGCTCTTTATCGACAATTTCCGGCTTGTCCTTGCCGGCCGTTGGTTCATTGAGATTCGTCACGTTCAACAATTGCGTCGCCACCGTTCTCAACGATTGATCGATCGACTGAAGATTTTTCAGCTCGTGCTGAACGCTGGACGATTTTTGTCTGCAATCATAAACAACATCGTCAGAAAATATCGTTTCGAACGAACTCGTTCAATCTGTGAATTTGAATATTTCGAATCCCGAGTCGATTCGGAATCAATGGTAAAATAAATACTCACCGAAATTGACAACAGAAGCGTTTTGATAATATTTAATAATGATGAAGCGTTAAATCTAATAAATAAGAAGACTTGTCGTTTCTAATAATTTATTTACGTTACAACGAAAATTATCAGCGTGTCAACGCTTTTAATGCCCTGAAACTTCGAAATTCATTGGGTTAATATACACAAATTTCAATTACGCGAATACTTATTCATCGCTACAATAAAAAAAAAATTATGCTACATTGTTTTTTTTTTTTCATCTTCTTCGTATATCCGCTCTCAAGATACAAAAATAATTTAATCAAACTTACGATCTATCGATTTCTTAATAATAATTTCACGCTGCTGCTCGACGCTCTGAAAATCCGTTTCGTCATTCTCTTTTCAATACAACAATCAGAATTTTTTATTTTCGATTAATCGCGAAAATCGCGTTATCCGTCCCGACATCCGGCCTGACGATCATTCTGCAACGAAGAATCTTTGATTGAACAATAAACAACATTCAAACCGTCTCATCGAGTTCATCTCTTTCGCTTCCTGCGTTTGCTCTTCCACTCGTGCCAATCTCTATATTTGTACATCGGATGATTCACAATCACGTCCGAGTTGGATCTCACGGCTCCACCGCCGGCCCACCTTCCGGTACCCAGGACCGCCGGAAGTGCCCAAGGAAAGAGCACAGCGGCAACGCCGATCACACCAGCGGCCATTGCCACGAAGGGTGCAGCGGCCAGACCGAAGAGACTGTAGTGCAGAGGCTGTAGAAACGTGAAGTAACCAAAACCCGTGACAATTGATTCCATGAGTCCTGAAAGACTCATGTCAAAATCATCGTCATTATCGTCATCGTCGTTAACCGCGGCCAAAGCGGTGGAACCCGGCGAACCACCGCCATTTCCGCTTGTACCACCAGCTGCACCACCGACGCTTCCGGTTGAACCCGCGACCTGGCTAACAGCTCCGGCAATTCCTGGAATAACCGAAGGTGAAATACCCGACGATGATGCCGAAGCAGGTGCTCCTATAGCCTGACCGACAGCCGCTGCGGGATCGGCAACTCCGGCTGCAGCTACTTCCGGGGTGATCGAAGCCACTGAATTACCCCCGGAACTACTCGCAACCGCACCATCCGATTCCGCAGCCGTTTCACCGCCGGCAACGTTGAAAACGTTTTCCTGAGGATTGCCGGTACTCACGATAATTTGCGACTGAGAAACAACTTCGGATATTGCGGTAAAAGTATCACCCGCTTGGTCGTTTGCCACCTCGGAACCGTCAATGACGTTCCCGTCGGGATTACGATCGGCGTCGTTGCCATCGGAAGGATTATAATTTCCGCATACTGTGGTACAGTTGGAATCGTCGTAATTCACGGTATTGTTATTGAAAATATCTTGGGGCATTTCGGAAGTTGCGTTATAAATATTTTTATCGTTTGGAAGATCATCAACTTCCGTAAGATCTCCGGGCTTGAATATATTTGTACTAAGGACTTGAGAATTTATGACGATATTCAGATCCGTACAACCCTCTTTGCTCTCTATGGTGTTGTTAACCCTGGTTATGGAATTGATCAAGATAGTAGGACAATTTGTATTTTGGGAATCGGATTCTGGAAGCTTATCAATGGCGGGTTTTTCCGGGCTTGGCATATCATCGTTCATGAACATTATGTGGACATTGGGTGGAGGTCCGGCGGTAGAATTATTGATCGAGGATCCCAATGGCTTCTCGACTTGAGGTTTCATTTCGCTAACCGTCACGTGTGGCTTCTTAGAGCCTGGATTGATTATGTGAACCACGGTATTCTGGATAATTTCCGAGGACGGTTTGAATATTGGCCGTCTGTGAGAACTCGGATTCAAATAATTCGAATTTTCCGGAGGTTGGAAGTTCTGATTCGACTGAGAATTTTCGTCGTTGTGTTCGAAAGGTTTTTCCAGTGGCAAATAGTGATTATTCCATTGCTCGAAAGGTTTCTCCGGTGGCAAGTACTGATTTTCCAATTGCCCGGAAGGTTTTTCCAGCGGCAAATACTGCGTATCTAGCTGCACATAAGGTTTTTCCAATGGCAAATACTGCGTATCTAGTTGCTCATGAGGTTTTTCCAGTGGCAAATACTGATTATCCAACTGTTGAGGAGGTTTTTTCGGTGGCAAATGATGACCATCCGAAGATACATTCGGTTTTTGACTCGACACCTGTTGATAATGATGATTACCAACTGGATAATCTACCACGTAACTCTGAGCCGTGACTAAAGTGTCAGGAATATTGGTCTGAGGCTTGGAGTAACTGGCTAAGGTCGTTAGTGGTTTGTTCGCAATTTGACCCGACGGATAATAATTTCCAAGATGCTTATTGTGATGGTTCGACTGCTCGTAAGAATTTTCTGCTAGCGGATAGCGATCGTACAACGTACTATCGGGCTTTTGACTCGGTATTTGTTGATGATAATAATTGACGGTCGTTTTATCGTGCACGTGACTCTCAGTCTCATCAGAACCAGCGGGATAACCGTTTTGAGGTTCGTGATAACTTTCAAGGGCCGTTAAGGGGCGATTCGAATCGAGGTCGTGATTATTATGATGGAAATTGTTCACAACCGGTTTTCCAGACGAAACGTGCTGGGTGGAGCGATTTCCTGCTGGGGGCGTAGTCAATGCCGGCATCTGAAGCCACTTAATAATTGCCTGAACATTCGGCTGCGTTTGTGGTTCCCGATTTTGAGTCGGAATCGAAACGTTGGATTCGGAAATCAACGTGGCAATTTTGTGATGAGTCACTGGGACTTCTTTATGGGAATTCGAAGCAGGACGCTGGTTTTGATAATTCGTGATTGTTTCGATAGACTCGTCGTTTGGTTTCTTTTTCTTTTTTTTCTTCGTTTTCTTCGTACCCCGATAAATCGGCGCGTCACCGTAATTCTGAGCTTGCGATTGCTCGGAAATTCCGCGTACGCTCGAAGTGTAACGCTTGTGATCTAACAAATTTTTAACGTCTCGAATGGCTTCGGGTGTCCAGTTTTTGAACAAGTTTTTCGTTGTAAACGTTCGATCTTTCGATTCTACGAAATTCGTTGGATTTAAATTTGTATTGTGAATCGAAGGAATAAACGTGTGGCTACTTTTTACTCTATAATTATCAATTACCGAGACTCGAGACGGATTCTCGTGATCGCCAGGCCTGGAGGGGGCAATTATTTCTACTCGTTTTGTTAAATTACGATCGTCAAGCCGAATATCCGGGATTAATTTTTTTTTATCGAATGTTTCAAACTCTTTGATCGAGGAACGAAATTCTTTCGAGAATCTATTATTTCGATCTCTTCGCGAATACGCGCGTTTTGTACTGCGAACGGGGACTTCGGGCTCGTTCGCTATCGTCGAAAAAACGGGACTAGGGATGTCGTCGTTGACACGCGTGTTCGAAACTCCGGAAATTTGCGGTTTCGTGAGCAGCCCGAAGTCCCTGTTTATTTCTGAAGTATGAAAAATTTTCGGAGTAAAACTATCGCGATAGTGCCTATCGTAACGTTTTCGACGCTTTTCCGTCCTGCCTCTGTACCTGCTATCGCTTTGGACAGCCGGCGAGCTTCTCGGCTCGACCGGTCGATCCGAAGAATCGTCCTTGATGCCGGATGCCACCGGCGAATCCTCTTCGACCACTTCCGGACTCGCTGCAACGAGAATAAAAAAAACAATAAGGAAATTAATATAATTTTTTTCTCTTCGTGGGTTGTAATACAATGTAATTACGCGTGGAATTGTGAGCAACTTCGATTCAATTAAATTCTTATTCTTTTTATCTTGAAATTTTTTATTGTAGCACGTAACAGATGATTGGCAAAGGAATCGATGGAGGATGTCGCGGAGACGCAGCAACGGCGATTACTATTATTTATTCCGCAAGAACTTTCACGCGGGGAAGAAACTGTGGGGGAATTGATTATCGGGTGTTCAACAGTCGGTTGCAACAAATTGTATACAACGGAAACAACCGTTCATGAGGATGTTACTTTCCATCGGTGGCAATACGATGGAATCGCACAGTCCACGATTATTTCACGTGCGCGAGGCTCAATGCTGGAAAGAATGCAATTCATTGTCCGTCTTGGTATATACGTGATGGTCGATCAACCATTGGATTGCAAGTATTTTACGAAAGAAAATTATTCGCGTTTTCGATATTTTGCCAATCGGATTGCATTTTTATGGACTTAAATAAGTGCCCGGATTATTTTTATTCGTACGATTTAAGAAGGCTTGGCTGCAGGTTTTTGAAAGCTCAGAGGTTTGTGGAAGGATTTGATGTGCTCTTCAATTGTACGTTGAAATTTCAACGTATAGTTTGCAACGAAAAAAATTCTTTCTTCGTTTATTTGACGGCTTTTTTTTATTCCAATCTTTTTTTAACGAACCTATTACTTATTTCATGACGACCTGGTTGGTATACATTATTTATTATAAATCATCGTTGAATAAAGGACGGCCAAAAATGAATGCTTCTCTGTGACATATTGAGCATTTTTTTTTTAAGTAGAAGAAAGTAAAAAAATATTTGTTCTGCTTGCTTTGCTTCGAAAAGCACGGAATTCGTCTTTAATTCCTCCCACGATACCGCCAAATTATTTTTAAAAAATCTGGTTTTATGACCTTTTAGAATTATTTAGTTGATAAAATTGATTTGTAAATAATTGCTCAGATTTAGTTGTATCATTGAACCATTGCAAGACTATGCAAAGTTATCCTACTACTCCTTAGACTTCCGGAACTTACCAATACTTGGTGGCCTGGCATCGTTCAATCCCACAAGAAGTAGGACTGCGAGAACGCTGAACAACTTGAACCGCATTTTTACACTGAAACATTGAACGAAATAAATACAGTAAGAAAGCGGTTCCTTTTTTGTACCTCACACTGGCAATCATTTATATAGTTCGGCGTGAAAATTTACGATTATGCGACGATCATAAATTCTATAAACGCGCCCACGCGTATGAAAATATTCGAATAAAACTCAAGACGTATCTCAACAATGTAGCCTACATTATTTTTTATTGTTTTCTACGACTTTTAAAACTATTCCGGTTATCTTACGGTGTCAAAAGCCATCGTTGCTCCGTCACGAAACGACTAGTCACAGTTATATCATACTCTTAATAAGAAGTCTTCAGTAAAAAAAAAAGTAGTACGAATGCTTCAATGGTTGGCGACATGAAAATTAATCAGTGCGACACCACATGTACGATGCCATAAAAAAAAAACCACCACACGTAATGGCGGTAAGGAGCTGGCTGTAGGCGAATGACACGATTTTTAAAACGAGGTTGAGGCTTTACGTCGTTTCTTCAGAAATAAAAATGTACTTCGAGTTCGCAAATATATTCACCATAAAGTGGCGAAATCTTTACACCATCGTGCATCATCGCCAAAGCCACGTACGAGAGCGATTAGCACAGCGGAATGTAAAAAATAAATTTGAAAGAAAAAAAAACGTATGTAATTCTCGGTGCTCGTGACGAGCTGCGAAAAAGCATTGTCGATTGCCAGGGATTGGAATGACGCAAGTATCTTCGACGGGTAAATGGCGTGGCGGAAAGAAGCAGCATGATCCGAATCCTTTATTGTCTCTTTAACGGACCAAGGCCCGATCAACGCGTTTACGAGCGGTCGTTCGTATTCGATAGTGGCGATGTTCGACGACGACTGCTTCCCGAATACGAAACAAATTTCGTTCGATTTTCGTCGGAATTTCGTTTTATTCGTGGAGATTATTATCTATGAATTTATCTCCAAAAAGGTAATGGTCATTGATATGATAATAAAAAGTAATATAATTATAATAGATATTACGAGAATAAAAACGATACTGAAAATCACGTAGATAATTGTATTCGTGGGAATAATAATATTCTGAAAAGGATCTACGCGCAAGATCGAAACGTAAAAAAGTAAATAGTGGATAGTCTCTGTCGTGTATCACCACCCGCACCCACCAACATCAAGGATTGGCCAAAACGTAGCCGCTTACGCTTAAAAATTCAATAATAAATTGTTAATAAAATACGCATCAAAGTTATCTGAATTGTAATTATAACGATTCCGAATATTTAACTATAATCAATATTTTTGCATTGATTATAATCCATTCGCCGACGATTTTTTTTTATCGATTCATTAATGATCCGAATATTTTACGGATAATTAGAGATTTCGTGCAAGAAATCGATCACAAATAAAAAATTCAATCATACGTATTGCCCGGAAATCATCGGATGTATAGATGTCCGAGCACGTATCGAATACCTCCGGTCACAATATTTTTTACCGTTGCATTTTCCTGTTCACTTTCGAGAGTGTCCAGGCACCGGCAGTGTAACGGTAACCACCGGCGTATCTCTCACTACCTCTTCCTCTCGGTCATTCTTATTGCTTCTCTCTATCGTTTTGACACGTGTCATTAAATCTCTCGAGCTCGAGCGGGTGGAACCGGATTATGTATAACTGTCGGTCTCAACTACGTTGTACGTTCCTCAAACTCCAGATCCTACGGTATGGAATTGGAACTCTGGTATAAAAATTCACCGACCGAATTTTATGTATCCCAACTACATCGACTTTAATCGGATTCAGACAAATATTGCTGTTATTTCTCTATTTTTTAATTCCTTGTTTACCGTCTCTTTATGCCTAAAATCATCGGGGACATTTTTTCGAATATTATAGTCAGGGAAAATTTACCATCTAAGAACAATGCTGCGGCATCCTCAATTGTATTTACGAACTTCCGTTTACGGATAGCTTGGTCGCCAATTTCGATGTAGCAACGCGTCGTCGATGAAATAATTAACGATGTCTCAGTTATTGAGGATAAATAACAACTGAATTTATTCCAGAAATAGATGGTAATAGTTATTATTATCATTATTGTTATTGCCATGAGTCGAACTCTTTTTAATGCCTTGTACATGCAATGGAAAAAAAAATTGGGCGAAATAAGCTACAATAAATAAGTATTCATAGTAAGAATTAAAATAATAATTGTTATTATTATATAATTATTATATTATTATTATTATTGTTATTATTATATTATTATTATTATTATTGTTATTATTATTTAAATATTATATTATTATTATTATTATTATTGTTGTTGGTATTATTATGATCATTAATTCTGAAGAATAGCATGCTCTAAAGGTGTGGAATAACCCAAAAAGGAACAAAATTTATACAAGAAAACTCAAATTTTCAGCGCAACTAGTGTACACTCGACAAATAAGGAATCACGATCGAACAATCAATCCAAAACGCCCTTATCTTCCCTCCCCCCCACAACAATGACTGGGGCATTCACCCTGCCCACATACACATGAATATATGTATACTCGTGGAATTACTCAAATTCCAGCGGGCATATCGATAAATCACCAACGAGTAATATCTGCGCAGCGCTTGCCACGAAGAGCGTAGGCAAAATATAAAAAGAAATATGCGCAAACCGCAATCTGTTTGTTTCCGGAACGTCGAACCCAAGCGGAACAGATTCTTCAAGGGTAATAAATTCTCGAATGGTTAATCCGCGCTCGTCCTCACTAACGCCACGACCTGTTCCGTACATTGTAAGCGAAATTACGAGGTTTTGCTCTTATGCCCCGCAATCAAAATAATTAGTAGCCCCCACATTTATTCGGCGTACCACGCCCAGTGTACACCGATATTCGTCGTACATACTTTCAGAATCATCGGGGTCAATCTTTGCAGCATCTAATTACACACAACCTCGACTAGTTGCGGCTTATTTATTCGCGCCTCCTCGCTGATAAAAATCCGCATCGTTTCGGTACTTAATAAGTTTAACCATAGGATGAAAAAATATATATTCCACGATAAAAATCCGTAATTGTTTATCTCAAATCTCGACAACCACAGACGTGGTATTTCTCAACAATGTATTCCTCATAAGCTCGTAAACATCAACGAAAGGAAATTCAGTGCCCAACAAAAATATACTTCTACGGATGAAATTATTTTACCAATACAAAAAAAAAACATATATATGCATACATTCTTTTTAATCGCCAAAGTAACTCACCACTTTAATTATCGATCCAGGATCCCCTTTATCGCGACATCAACGCACTCGTCAAACACTCAATGATTAATCGAAAACTACGCAAATTATTATTAAAATTACGATAGATAATTTAAAAAAATGATTGAAAAACAGCAACAAACCTGAAAAAACAAAACTAAAATTATACTTTTAGTAAAAAATCACGAAAACGCGGGGAGCAACGATAAGAACGCGCGCGAGTCTCGATTATAACGAAGTGCCGGGCGTGTGTGACCGCGAGTGTGGTATAAAAGCACGTAGGTTCGGACGGAGCTACGAGCCAAAGCTGAAGAGGACGATCTTTCGACTGCACGGCTGACTGAATGCCCGTTTCGTGCCCGGTTCTACCTTTGTACGCACCTCTCCATGAGGTCCGAGTCTCCGAAACCCCGTTATACGTCGCGAAGAGAAGCAACGCGACGAACGAGCGGCCGGCGATCGCAACAGTCCGACAGCAGTCCGGCAGCAGTCCGGCCCGATGACGATGCCGGAGGTGCCGCTGTTGCCGCTGTTGTTGCCGGCTATTACGAGCGGTTCTCTCGTCGTTTCTCGGTTCTACGAGAACGGGTTGAATAACCTTCGTATGTACAGCGTATGCTAAGTGGTGGTTATACCTGCGTCTTACCTTTACCTTGTCGACGAGACCGGCCGCCCGAGAGGCTCCCCGAGAGCCAGCGAGACTCGGCAAGTGGGTGAAAGATCGACGGAGACGGGCCGGAAACAACAGATTCAACCATCGTTGAGACAGAGACGATGAACGAAAACGAAATAAGAAAAAATAAAAATAAAATTTAACCATGAAAAATAACTCGGCTAGGCGAGGAGCGCGTTATGGGTTCTTGAACCAGCGTTCGGAAACGTTGTCGTAGGCTGATTATCCTCACGAGCCCCGACGACGATTCGCTCTGATGATGAATCAATTATGAGATTTTTTTTTTTTTCGTCATGCGTTAACATCGCTCTGTTGTAACTGCCGTTTTGCAACCTACTTTTCGCGAATTCTATGGAATACATCGAATTTTAGGAGGTATCGAGGAGAAATGTTATTTTTAATACGATGGTCGATCGAAAATTGGCGAATTGAAGAGGAAGGAGGTTTAATGAGATGCCAAACTTGTGATTAACTGTGCTTCGAAGCAAATAATAGAATTACTGAGGGATTTTTTTTATCAGAAAATGATCGAAACATTATTTATTTCAGCTCTAGTTTACGAGTTGGCACCTCGATTAATTTCAAGGAGTTCAAAAACTTTACTAGGTAGATGGTGATGTTGTCGACGAACATTACTGTGTCAATTGAAATCTATAACGTCGCATCACCGGTTATTGCCTCTAAAATGTTTTTGATTAATTTTAGCAACTGAGTCGTTCACCGCCGCCAGTATAGTCTTCCACACAACCACTCTTCGTTGTCGATGTTTTCCTATCAGCTCGGAAAAACATTAGCGATAAGCTCATTTTTCGAGCTAAGTGTTTCACAAATCGTTGGTCAAGAAAATCTCCCCGTCGTCATATGCATTTATGCAACTCTTCCCAATTTGCAGCAGTTTACTGGCATAGGCGCCATAGACTCTAGGTCATCAAAAAGCCGGGCACACATGTTTCGGATATGAGGTTAAACTCATCTACTCTGACCTATAGCGGCGAGGCTTTGGGACACACGCTAATTTCATCCACTGGCGTCCCATCGATAGCAGACAGGGTGTGCCTGAAATCTCCTGCAAGTAAAACGACCGCACCACCCATCAATGCACGGCTACCGCTAATGCCTTGCAGGCTTCAATTTAGCGCTTTGACTGCGCGCTTGTGTGACATGATACACTTGCCCACATAATTAATTTGCACTTAGAAGAGCGCCGCAAATATTGATCTTGCTACTATTGATTGTGGGGGTTCCTTCGATTGCAAGATTCACCGGTCGTTCGAAAACCGAATGTGCGGTCCTAACCTGACCTAAAAACCTAACCTAACTTAACCGAAAAACCTCGATTAGGTTATATTGGGTTTTCGGGTTATTTTCACTTTTTTAGTTCCAATTCCCTCACTGCAACTCTTGCTTTTTTGCGTCGTTACTATTAACAGCAGCATCGATAAATTCCTCCATCAAAGAGTTGCGCAAACGCTTCGGTGGCAAACGATGGCTTATTTTCTCGACCTCTTTCTCGATGGAATGCGGCGCATCCCTTCCAAAGATGTTTGGGCTCTATCGGGCTCCTGGACGAGCGTCGGAAATGATCAGAAAATCGGAAAAATTTTCAATTTTTTATGGAGTTGTGGGTGTTTTGAATTCATTGGTCCAACAGATTTTTCCGGCCTTCGCTGATCGAGTAGTAACCAAGAATTTCGTTCGAAATGAATTAAAAATGAATTATCAAATCCCTGCCCGGAATTGAAAAGAACCATCTCGTTCTTTGTTAATCTCATCTCGTAATGCAACCCAAAAATACCGAAAGATCTATTCGTAGCAGCACAGCATCCACAGGTTCAAAAAGAGTAATAATGATGATGATAATCATAATAATAATAATAATAGAGGTGAAATTCCGTGGGGTAGAGACGGATTGGTGTGTATCACATCAGGTGTTGACCCGAAACCAGTGTGAAGGGACGGAAGGCAGCACCGGCTGGAATCATGCAGAGACGAGGATATCGTGAGTCACGAACCGTTAGGAACGTTGGCTCGTTTGTACCGCTGTGGACATTAACGATCCCTACCGAGGGAGCGCCTCTCTCGGTTGGCCGTGGAAAAGCCTCGGGGATGTAAAATCATCGATGGCTCGTAGATTACGTTGTGTAAACCGAGAATGCGAAGGAAGATAATTTTTGCATTTCTAAAATTATCTTCGCACACGTGTGTACGTCAATGTCGAGATTCGTGGAAAAATCTCGAGTGCGGATGCACGTGGATCGCATTTCTCTCTCGCCATCTCTTTCTCTGTCTCCGGTATAATCTAAAAGCCTCCGGAGTCGCATTATATCAGTCAAGAAAGTCAATAGCTTGTATATTCTAATATTACTATCGTAAAAAATGAACTGGAATGCGTAATTTATCGACTTTCTTATATGTTGATTTCCTTCGCGCGTATAACTTCCGGAATAACACTTTCGGTACGATAACAAAATTGTTCATGTTCAGTCGACTTGTTTCTGGCTTCGCGCAGTCGTTTTTTTGTTTTTTTGTGGTCTGTATGAATCGGGAAAAGGAACGGGTTCTCCAGAAATTGCTGATTCGATCGATGTGAGAAGTTAATGGAGCGGCTGGTTACTCGTGAAACCATTGAACCACCTCGAAATAAAATCACGAGAAATAGTTACGAGAATGTCATTGACAGTCGCTTGATATCAGACTGGATATCACACGTCAAATTACATGAAAACGCGTGAAATCACCTTGAATCCGAAAAATCACGTAACTTTTGCGATCCCTTGGATCATTCGTAGAATCTCTGAAATCGTCTAAAATAATCTCAGCTGCGGTAACGCACTGCCTCACTCAAAATAGTTTGAAATTATGTATATTCCCGATGGATGCTGAGCAGAGGGATTATATATCCACAAATACAATGGGTGGAAAAATTGTTGTAAGCAACAAAATGATACTGAAACAATGTTCGTTGTACTTTTTTTCTTAATTTCGTTACTTTCGCTGATCTACGTGAATAACTCCAGAGCACTATAAAAAGTCATATGATAAAAGTAAAATATCATATAAATAAAAACAGTACTAAGTTCTTCTCTGGTATTGTCGATAATAATTGTTCAGTAAAGATTTAAATTAATAATAATAATAATTTCAATAATATATTTTATTAAAATAATTTTTTAAATTTTAATTTGTAATTTCGCTCTCAAAGTCCTTTGGAAGTTTCCACGAATTAAAAAAGTTTTATCTAAAGTGCATGGCAACATACTGGGGGCGTATGGAAGTTCCGAATGTTCAATGTTCCGACGGTCCACAATTCCGAAATGCAATGCTTCGAATGTCGGGCGCTGACCCGCTAATCTCCCGGACGACATTACATAGACTGGTTAATGTTCCGGCGGAGCGATTTTCCGACAGATCTCGATGAATCCACTCATGTACGTATTCGGCATTTAGATCCGTCGGGAAATCGATCCGTCGGATGATCAACCAAGCGATGTACTACCGTTCCGGACGAGTAGCGCGTCGGAGCCGTGACATTCGAAGCATTGCATTTTCGGAATTTTGGGCCGTCGAAACATTGAACATTCGAAACTTCGATCGGCTCCCGACATCCTCAGCCGACCTGCATCCAGTGTAAGACCATTAATTATGAATCGGTCGAAAACACCGTAGAAAATTTCCGGATAATCAAAACGTTCCGGTGGAATTTCATTCGCCTCGGAAATTCACAATGACGGTCGTGGTTTATGGCTCATAGTTCTCGGACGATCGCCCATTGTGTATCCCGAGGCCAGTAGCACGAAACCGAGAATTCTGAAACGTTATCCCGGGAATCCTGCGGTTATGCCGTGGACGAGTAGTGAAGTACAAACCGGTTTTCCATGGTAAAGACAATCCGATTACCCGGGCATAAATGTTATGCCCAAAATGAAAAGACGAAAAACGGCGTTTCACCGGTTACAACACACAGGCTAACACGCGGAGACGCGTCACGACGCAATAAGACCGGAGAAAAGGAGTTCATCTCTGCTATTATCAAATGGTTACTGAGGTCTGTTAATAAACAGATTCGCAAGTTCAACGGTGGGGTCTCTGTTGTTAGCGATATACGTATTATGAATATACATTTATAGTAAGTACAATATATTGGTAATTATGTATACATGGGTGGGCACGCCAAATGCAGTACCGATTTTGGGCTTGACCATCAGCGGTCTTTTTGCAACTTTGAGAAATGATAGACCCCATCGGGGAATGAACTCTCAATTTTTTTGAGATTTTTTCCTTGGTTATTTTTGCATGTAATTTTATAGGTCATTCTGTGAATTTTTCACGTTCTTTAAAATTAGATTCTCAATGTGTTTCGATAAGAAAAAAAATTAGTCTTGAAGTTTTCACTAGAAAGATTTTCTCTAGAAAACGGAATAAGTCCAAGGGTTTATGTTTTAATCCATGAGTTACAGACTATCTGAATGTTACCGAATGCTACGTTCAATAACTCTAAGAACCTAAGAACCTAACCTGACCTCACCTCACCTAAGCCTAACCTAACCTAAAAACCAAGTGTAACCTTATAATTATTATTTTTTTAATCGATTTCTCGGTTGTGATAAAGCGTTCGAAACGTATGATCTCGCCATATCTCGGAAACTCGTTTCACCGACTTCTTTGGTTTTGACTCCAAACCACAGATATACGTGGACGAAGATTCTCCTCTTCGATATCACTGGCCAACTATGAGTAACTAATGTCCAACGCGGACCTAAGCCCAGTGGCTACATCGAAATACTCTGAGTGTGCTATTACGAGCCCCGATTCAATTTGTGGGAAAGAACAAGGCGAAGGCGGAATTCCTTCATTCCACGTTGCATGTTGCAACCCATCGACCAAGAAATTCATAGATGCAACCACCGATCATCTTCGATTGCGAATCCTCGGTAACTTATTCTCAGAAACCTGAGCTCGTGTTATGTGGGACATAGCGGAACTTCCTGTGCCTTGCTTCGCGGTTCTTAGATTACATAGCCAACCAAGCGATATCGAACTTGGAACTGCGAGGGCCCAAGCTTATTCGTGTCTTCCGTTTCAGCATCGTCTTCTCGACGACCAATCTCATCGTCGAAGTTGTTGCGCATCAATATTTAATTCTGGGGTTTTACTCTTGTTTTGTTCATCAGATATATGAGTTTGAAATAACCTTGAATCAATTTAATTCAATCAAATTGGTGTAATTCAATTGCGTTCCATCACTTAATTTGAATAAAATTAATTCAGTTCAATTATAATAGCAAAGAATGACTGAAAACTCGATGTATTATGGAACATATTTCTCTTACAAATGGCAACGATAATCAGTTCAAAATTATAGTCCAAAATAAATCACAAATCCGAAATACATACTCCAAATTGTTTCTCTAATTGTTGATCTCCGTATTTCGTTTTTTACTTTATAAAAATGTATTGAAACGAAAGAACTCTACACATCCGGGGATTACGTGGTTGATAAATGAAGAAATATGTCGGTATCGTTATGAGGTGGAAAAAAGAGTCTCGTCCATCGACAAACGTAACTTATTGCCTATGAAATCATCGGTCACGCCAATTGCGACATTAATTCTTGAGCCATTCAACTCTTCGCCCGACCTGACTCTATGCTAAAACGGTAGTGAGCCTACAGAGGGTATAGCTACCGTAATAACAGAGATACGGAACAATCTTTACCGACCATAACAAAATTGGTGGGCGGTACGCTGCCTGCGGTATGCACACACATGTGAGTTTGTGACGAAACGCCCTTGTTCGCGGATAAGGGGAGTACCGACATCGCCACGAGACTTGGAAAGTTGCATATAAAGCTATAACGCCTCTACATACTCTATCCCACCCCTTGGAGTAAACCACGGCTCGAGGAAAGCACGTGTCAACCAATTGTCGTAATAGTCGAGGAAGATTTAAAAAAAATTGCAATATGACGACAATTTTAATATTATCTTTCCAAAACGCTGTCGTCCATATTTTTACCTCAACGGTGTACGCATTTTTCATTTTAATTGAAGAAAATAAATCATAAACATCAACGTCGATGAAACTTCTTGATAGATCACAAAAATGATTATCATGGATTTTATCGAGCGTCGAAATTAATTGTGCAACGTAGCACAATAAATCAACGGGGTTCATGGTCCACCTGGCTCCCCAGGGCTACCTGTCTCTCGCCATTTAATGCTCTTCCGCGCGAAACAAAAGGCAAACTACACGCGTAAACTCAGTTACTCGAGCAGTCATTCGCCAGCCAAACGGCAGTTTTGACATGACTCGACAGATTTTATCAAACGATTGTACGAAGAATTGTGGCTAATTTACAAGTTAATTATCTTCTTTCCTTGTTTTTCGTTTCTCACTCGTTCGTCGGGCCGACCCGTGCTCGACAATCGTGCGAAATTTTCAACGACCATCGAGATGTACTGATACGAGGTTGGAGATTAAAAACTCTTGGGTGCTTAACGAGGTGTTTTCGGGAATAAAAGAACTAAAATGGGTCAAGGAACTTTAATCCAAACCTAAATAGCAAAGTGGCTTCAACTCCGAGAAGCGTTGAACTCGGAAATCTCGCCCGAAATAATTGAAACAGTCTAGACGAAATGCCGGCGGATTCAAACAAAATGGCGCGCGACCTTCTAGGTGTGCAGAAACGACGTCGGAATTTTGAAACACAGCGCTTAACCCGGCGTTGTACTGAGAAAATATCGACCCAAGTGAAAAAATTATACGCATATAAACTGGACATCGCCTATATATAGAGTATATATCCCTAATTCCATACATAGGTTATATATAGATTATATATCATTTTTGGATATATTATTGTATTAAAATAGAGGGAATCATATATCATTATTATTGTTGACATTATTATATTGGTTTTCAGATTTCTTTTTTTTTTTAACTGGACATATATAGACTATATATAACCTGTATATGAGCAATTCCATATATAGTTAATACATAGACTATACATAATTTTTTAATTTGGGGAACCGTGATGGGTCAAGAAACTCGCAACCCTGAACATTAAAATGGCTTCAACTCTGAGAGGCCTTGAGCTACGAAATTTTGCCTGAAATAATCGAATTGATCTGAACGAAATGGCGGCAGATTGAAAGAAAAAAGACGTCGGACCTCTGAAACTCTTGGGCGCTCAACGAGGCGTTGTAGGAAGAGAAAAAAATTAACGTAACGGGTCGAGCAACTTTAGCGCAAGCCTGAACAGCAAATTTGCTTCAACTTTGCAAGGCCTTGAACTACAAAATCCCACCCGAAAAAATCGTATCGGTCTGAAGGCCTAACACGCGTTACTTGTTACATCTTATTTTCATTTTTTTCGTTCACGTTGGTCTCCCATGTCACAGCTATGAAACACATTGCTACCGCAGTGTAATCGCGTTTTCGTCGTCGCGGTAACGGCGTTTGCGTGCCGCAAGAAATATTACCGTTGAGGGGGCTACCGTGAAACATCGTCATACGAACAACAGCACTAGTACCAATCCTTCTTCAACACTTCGGAGCCTCACTCGATATGCAGATGCAGTAATTACGGTGGAGTACGTGCAGCAGTAGTGTAGCGCAATAACGGATGCACGTGTGCGAGCTTAACGTCCCGGATATTGACCACGATCTGGCTATCAATTAATCTCAAACCCGTAATTAAATGACATTGGACGCAGATACATTGGCAATTTTATTCTTATATAAAATTCGTTGTCATCATTAAGACGACGTATAAGTCCTATTAGTGGGCTTGGCTCTGTAGCTCGTCTAATTACCTTTTTTCACTACTTCCAACGAATGGCAAATCATTTTATTTTTTTCGTTTTCTTCATCTAATGCAGACGGAAATTTGACTATTTGTTATTTTACGTCGTGTTTGTGTTGTGTATAAAATGCATAATGTTTGGTGCTCGGCGTGACGAATGTGCATGGAGAGGGGGAAGGAAGACTATGGTAGTTGTTACGTCTATGGGCATCGACCGTCGTCGAAACTTATGAATAAACCAGCGCGAAGCTAATCCCGCTACGGTCAAGTGCAAAGCAGTCTTCGCATACCGCAGTGTTGCGTTCACGTCTGTTATGGTTCCAAGACTCTTTCTTCACGCGTATTATTTATCGCCTAAGTTTCATTGACCAAAGAAGTTCAAACGTTCGACCACAAACTGTATCACATCTTGTTACCTACTTGCGGGCGCTCCAGACGCAAAAAAACCGGGTACAATGTTTTGCTTTTCTTTCGGGCGGAAAAGAAAAAAAGAAAAAAAATTGTTCATCGTCAGAGCGTGAACACGGGGCTATCTGTCGGAGAATTCCGGGACTTCCGGTTGTCCGTAACCGAATGTAGGAGATCTCGATGCTTCGTGAATGAGAATAGAAGAGCAAACCCCGATTTAATTCGCCCGTGGATTTTGGTGTGGGATCTTTATAAATTGCGTTTCAGACGGAAATTTAGTTGAACAATATTTTGGTAATATATTTAGTTATTTTTCGGTGTTTTTATGTGGAAACACGAATTGCGGGTGGATGGTCCAGTGGGCCGAAGAATTGTGTGACGAAAATGTCAATTCGAAGATACGATAATTGTTTGGGGCAGCATTTTTATGAGCAACGAAGTTTTTTAGTTCTGTCGTTTAGAGGGCACTTAAATTCTCCTATTCATACATGTTTAGATTTTGTAAATATTTGTATTAAAAAAATTCAGACGAGACACAGAGGTTATTATTTGTATTACAAAAAATGTTCTATTTGAAATTTTATTAATTTTTTATCGTCCAATTACTTCGAATACTGTGGAGAATAAATTGCAGTCCAAAATAATTAGAAAAATCTGTTTGGTTCCGAAAAAAAAATGTTTTTTTTGTATTAACGAGTCAATGGGAAATAAATTTCGAGCATGAAAGTGACTCGATAAATCGAACTCGATCGTAAACTACTGTCGGCGGATATTTGTCAAAGCTGTTGACTGATGTCTGTTACACGAGCGAGTAAAAAGAGCATCATCATCTTGAGCACGAGGCTGGTATAACGAGCGACGGTGTGCGGTAAAGAGTTTGCCTCGCGGCTGGTGGCTATATATTTCACTCTGTAAACAGCCGGCGGGCTCGCTACCGGTTCGACGGTTCGAGAGTTTTCAAGCTTATATATCAACATCGGCGATAGCATCTCGAAGGGGAATATCAAAAAGCTGCAGGTGGAATCTCGCAAATTGCTTCCTTTAAAGTTAAGGTACTGCACGAGCTTATTTGTGAAAAATCATTTTTCCTGATTTCTGGCTGCCTCATAGAGGAGTTCGTGTATTATCTAAAATTCTAAGGACGCCATTTTTAAGCTTTAACTTGCAGCTTATTTAGTTTATTTATGAGAATAAAGCTTTGAAACATTCAAATTCCTTCACAATCCGATTTCTATGATCGATCTTTCCTAAATTCCATACAGATAACGATTGTGATATTCCATAGCGATACCATTAGTTGGAACTATGACATGATTTACATTTTTAAATCATAGAAAAAACCAAAGTTTTCGATTAATCGGGCCCAAATTCAATATTAAACATCCGTAAACATAATTACATTTGTGAAGAATTATTAAGGCCGATAAATTTGACATTTGCGGAAGCTTAAGTGATAAGCGACATATTTTGAAAGTTTAAAATCACAGTAAAATCCGACCCAATGTGACCGGTAATATTTATTACGAAAATAGCTGAAGACATTTGAATTTTGCAGACTCATTGCACCGTCATACACACACAGATACATCAGCATAGCTCCTTCTATGAGGGACCAAAACAGATGAAAATGCATGGAATGCAAATTCGAAAGGTATTAAGAAATTCTTAATGCAACTCACCGGTCGTTCGCGTCTGTGACGTGCTGCTGCTGCTGCTGCTGTTGCTGCTGTTGACGTCTAAGACGAACATCCGCTGCTCAATGATCCCTGAAACTGTCGCAGGGCTCCGGCTACTACCCTCGAATCTCTCTTTCTCGTACAAATGACGTTCCATTGAAGGCGATTCATCCGCAAATTCTGTGTTCGTCAAAAAATAACAAAATAAAGAAAATTTCATTGAAACTATGCGATAATAATTCCATTCGATCGAACTTCTTATGAATCTTAATTTTTCTCTGTACGCACACGCAACGAAAACAATTGTACTATCATGTTACAATTATCGCATTGGGCCCAGCAAAAATGTTTTCCAACCAAATTGCATTTGTACATTTTAATTTAATTCATAAATACTATTTTCCAATCAAACGTGAGTTGAAGATACAAATATCGAATTCTAGGCAATTTTTGCAACGTGAATAATAATCACAAAAGCTTTTAATAAATAATTCACATTACTCCACCTTCTGACGTTTCACGCGTTATTTATTTTTCTTTCATGAAGCGCCGAGATCCATCTCGACGTGTATTTTATTTCTTTAGAATTTTCGGAATAATAACCAAAATTCAAACGTGTGATCCACGCTCAATCGTCGATTTCCTCCGCTTCTTAACTATGACTTAGCGAATTCTCCTTCGAGCTCTTCAACGACACTCGACGAACCGTCGTTATCTCGTGCCCGACGCGTTGTTTTTAATCGCTCCGTTAACCCTTTTCGTTCTTTTATTCCCGACGAACCAAGTGAAATCGACGAAAAAACATCACCGGGCCAACTTTTTTCACTTCTTTATTTTCTTCGATTCCAATCATTTGCACCGTTATACCCAAGTTGTCGTTACTTATCATCATAGAGGTGGAAAGCTTGCAAGTCGGACGTGCAGATGTTGAAATTGTACTGAGGCTGGATAGCCAAGAACGCCCCCGTTGTAGCCTCCTCGTCGTGGCTTTCCCATGCCTCTTCTCATCTCTACTCTCGGGTATTTAATAGTGGGGGTTTAATCCCTTCTTTCGCACTATATAGCAAGCTTACCGTCATTCACATTGCTATGACCATCGCTGTACTTCTCCCCTACTTTACGGGTGCTCGAGAATACGTGTTTTTTTTCCCACGTGACGGTGTCCAGCACACCTCAAGCGTATAGACCCGTGGTTCTCTCGGGTATACCGTATTCCCCCACAAATCCAACGGGGACCTATCGGTGTGAAAACAGACTCGGACGCTAGTCGGATTGTTTCACGAAAATTGTCTTCGGCACTGGAGAACGATGACTGGGACGGGAGAGAGGGGGAAGGTCGACGAGAGGGAGCTGAGTGGGAATCCGTGTTACCTCGAAATTTCGGTGAACCGCAAAATGCGGAAGAATAGAATCATAAGATTTTGCCATTAACTCCATGGGAATCGTCGGTCTTACGGTTCGTGCGGAAATGGGGTAGCGAATTATAACGAATTAATGTGTTTGATTGAGAATTACAGATTGGTAAGATTAATTATTGCCTTATAAGAAATTAAGATTCCGCGTGTCGGCTGTAGCTGTATGATTATATGAAATGAGATGTTCTGTCCGTTTGGGCTGAAAATGGGAAATTTCGAAGGTATGGCTGTGACGCAGTGATCAAAAAGGGACATTTCGCAATTCCGCGTATAAATGTTGAAATAGGAGGCTGGATTTATTTTACGCTGACCCCCGTATCTAAGAAATCGTAGATGCTACGGACCCGAAATTCGATGTTCAGGTTTTACCTTAGAAACGGAAAAACACGTACTTGACCATTTTTCTAACCTTTACTTTTTTTCAAAAATACAATTTAAGCGATGTGCCACATCGAGATAGCTTCATTCGCCATCACGTTAGAGCTACGGAGAACGTGTAAGATATGTAGAAGATAAGGGAGTTCAAGGGAGTCGAAAAAAGGGTGACGAATTTATCGTACAAAGACACCCGCATCCAAGAAATCGTAGATAGTACCGAGCCGAAACTTCGTGACTAGATTGTTCTTCGATACCGGACGAAATAAGACTTTTTTCGTATCCGAAAATACAGTTAAGGCGATGTGCTGCATCGACTGAGCCGCCATGGGTCAATTAAGACCGCGCAATTTACGATCGCGGTAAAACGAGAGAAATATTTAGCAGATAACTAGAAAAAACGGCAAGGAATGGTGAATTATCACAGGGAAGACTTGCATATAAAAACATCAAAGATGATACTGACCGAAAATTCGGTAATTGGGTTTTCTTTGAACACGGAACGAAATGAGGCTTCTTTCTTATCCGAAAAAAAAAACAGTTAAGGCGATGTAACAGTTAATGTCGATTTAGATGGAGCAATTTCTGATTGCGGTGAAGCGATGGAGAACGAGAAAACCCGTGGCAGATACCCTTAAGAGGAGAGAAACAGGGTAAACGAATTATTTCACGAACATTTCAAAAACCAAAGATATTGAAATAGTAATAATTTATATTGGAAATCGGTAATAAAAAGTCCATTTGCGTTCCACATTATTTGCTCCCAACGGTAATAGCTGTCAAGATAGCGATGCCGTCGAGGAAAATCATTCAGTTTTTTCTTTCCTTATCAGGGATTCGAGTCGTTGTAGATTAAAAAAAAAACTTCGGCAGCAGACTTTGAAAGTAGTGAGGATTGGTCCGAAGCAAGACCGCTTGGGCACGTAAGAATAAAACCAATACTTTTTTTCCTAGGCCTCGACTAAGGACTGTAATGATAACAGTATACATCTTCAAAACGTCATAAATCAAAAAAAAAAAAAAGAAATCCTCACTGAAAGCTCCAGCAATTATTAAACCCATAATCTTAATCGTTCTTACAACGATTATAAAAGCGCGCAAACAAAATCCTGTTGAATATTAATAAATGATTAAAAAAATGGTTAACTTTGCAATTAACATATATCACATAGGGACTTGTTGATACCACGATGTTTCATCGCGATGAAGCTTCTGTATCATGAGATAATGTCGAAATCATGAACCGTGCGTTGCGAGAATGGTAACGCTGTACGCGCGTCTAGTAACACGGTTGAACGCGCGTGCTCGAGTTTATGCTAAGCAAAACGTAGCGAAGGCTCTCCGTTTAGGAAGATGAAGGTGAATCCTCGCACGAATCGTTTGTACATATATTGCATTACGGTGGTTCTTATCCGAATCATTTCTAAATCTTCATTCCACCGGGATCTCAATCAATTCTAAAGAAAAATGTAAAAAATGTCAGCTTAATTCGACCTTTCTAGTCCAACCCTTACTATGTGCTGATACGAGGCGAACTTTTCCGTTACAATGCATATAATTTTTCCTATTTGCGGTAATAATATTGGCGAGCAACTGCTTATCCCTGAAAAAATCCAATGACGTATGGAATTAACGAGTATGAACCCTACTTTCACCCAAAAAAATTGGTGATATACGGGTCATTCTATTCCACGTTGAAACTGTTCCTCTGACGAAAAACATACAATTTTTTAACGGTGTAATCGTGACATGAGATGACCCATATATGTCCACTTTTTTCTAGTAAAAATAAGCTTCATGCCTGTTAATTCAAAACGGTATTGAATTTTTCCAGGAATATCAAGTCGCCTTGCCAATATAATTACCGACAAATCGAAAGACTGCATGTATTCTAAACGGGAAATTTCACCCTAAATCAGCGTCTAGAGTGAGTTACGCTAGAAATATAAAATTAGGCTCAATATTTTTTTGTTTATTTCGAGAATCGATTAAGACCCCGGCGTGATAAAAATTCAAAAATGATCCAAACAAGAACCACCCGAACACACCGCATACCGTAAACTACGACTCGAACTTTACTGTAATGACTGCATTAAGCGATACTTGCACTGCGTATCAGTTGCTACATGCAAGAACAAACGCGTGCATCACAGAGTGCGGTAAGTCCGCATGGCGTAATAATTAGACACAAACAATTAGTCTTACGGTAAATTCTCGGCCGTACGTAACCGTGCACGATCTCGTACCCCGAAGACGCTCGCAACAGCTCGAAAAGACAAAACACGAAGACCCGGAAATCACCATAAAACTCACGCAGTTGTCATTTAGTTGTAATTATTCCGTACTCAACGGCATAGAGAAGGGAAAAAAAAATTTAATTTATGTTTTTACCATCTCGGTCCACTTTATGGTAGGCTGAGATGTCAAGACTGTGAACGATGCACTCGAATAGCTTTCTACGGGTGGGCCCTAACGGAGGTACTTTGTGGAACCCGATGGAGAATGTGTCGACGAATGAAAAATAGGAAAATTGAGGTAACAGTGCTGTGAAATCGCGGACCGAATAAGTGTAATTGGAGTTAATACGAAGAATGACGGAAAAGATAATAAAGGACCCCAAAAACCGTGGAATTACCGTTAATGTCGGGAATGACACTGGATTCACGGTTCGTTGAAGGCGAAGACGAAGGCCTAAAATATATATCGTACAACGGATTTCCTGTTAATGAGATGATTTTTAAAAGCGTCCAGGTACTTGACACGTGCATCCCAACCGAGTGGCACCTGTCAGTCCGTCAAAGAATAAATTCGTAATTCGGTCGAGAATTTTTTGACGCGCTTCAAGAGAATTATTTTCCGACAGTCACGTGTATAGTTATATATTTTTTGATTTTAGAGAAGGGAAAGTCGATCTTTTCTCGGGTAATTGCCGGAATTATTGTTGGTCGAGGAAATAAAATTGAAAATAAAAAAATCATCGACGAGCTGAAACGAAATGTTTTTCGTTTGAATGCCAATCGTTTATGGTTTCGAAGAAATGAACGAGGAAGTTGGACGTTGCGAGAAACAGTATAAGACTCGTGCAGCGTGCAACCCCCTGGTGCTAAACCGGTAGAAAATAATTCACAATGATGTGCAGGATTGATTAGGCACGAAACCTAGTCGACGATCGACGAACGCACGAAGAGATCAGGTTATTTCTCTGCCGTTTTAACGGATGCTGCTCCTGTCGCTCTACATCGAGGCGGTGAAGAGCGCAGAGGATAATTTGACTTATCCCGCGTCAATTATAGGCGAGAGAAGCAGAAGTCGTCGATGAATGGGGCTTTACAACGAGACCACACCTTCGTGCTAGTTTTATACTCTTTCTCGTTAATCTTCCAAACGGTAAATAAGTTTCGAGAATTCGTGGTACATCTTTCGTGTCAATATCCGGGTGCGTGGGTACCAAATTAAGGCTTTCCCGTCGAATTTTTGCCAAATTCGGCTGGATAGTCGCAATTAAACTTGTTTGCTGTCAAATAACGCTTCTAATGGAATTTCTCGAGCTGCGAGTAAGGAAAAAAATAAGTTGAAACTTGCAAATTGGATCCTCATATTTGAGTTAACGTACGAACTCTTCTATGAGGATCTTTATGACTCATTATTTTTAACGAGTATTGACGTAAGGCATATTCCATAAGTTCGAAATATTTTTTTCCAGCATATTCAATACGGTAACGATAAGATTCAGAAGCAAAAAAAAATTATTGACTGATTACCTATATTGAGGTGCACAGGAAACGGTTTTTATTCTCCGTGGTCAATCATCGGATAACAATAAAAAATATAAAAAGAAAAAAAAAAAGAGAAACAACCTTATTCTAAGAATATTTTTGACACAAGGCCCAACCTTTCTTCCCAAAAATATATCTTCCTTCCGTGACTGAAAAAACTCCGTCCACTAACGGTGGTTTTTTCTCCGCTTCAACTTTCCAGGAACGTCTTTGCCAAAGTATCATCCAAACGATATGAATGTTAATGAGAAGCCCATCAGCGTAGTAAACTTGTCGGGTTTGCGTTTGTTCCCGTTTCAGCAACGGCAAAAAAAAAAAAAAAAAAAAAAAAAAAAAAAAAAAAAAAAAAAAAAAAAAAAAAAAAGCGAAACAAGCAGATACACCGAAATCCATTGTTGACTTTTGAACTCATCGCTATTTCGTGAATACAACTCACTCGGTTCATCCTCATTGTCAGTTGAACGCCTGAACTTCTTCTCGTTGTTTTATATTTTTTTTCGTCGTTTTTTTTTTTTTTTTTGTTCCGATCCACTTTGCGGTTTTGCGCGAGGCGTCGTATCCGGCGCCTTTCGCGCGTTAATTGCTTTACTCTGTCGTAGCCCTTTGCACGGTACTCTATCCGTTCTGATTTCGTGTGTAATGTAGCGAACCGCTCATGAATATTGAAGGGACGACTTCCTTGAACGTCCGAGCTTCGAAACGTCGAAACACGGAACGCCGAGTGAAGGTCCGGCTTTGACCGTTCCTCGTCGTCGTTGCATCGTTTCTTTCCTTCTCTCTTGATTCGTTTGTTCACTTATTTTTGTCGCCGTAAAAAAAGGATAGGACATGAGGATCTATGGGGATGGTTTCAGTTTGCCTCGCTACAGTTTGACCCGGCACAGTTTTACTCCACGAATTTGAAAAACTAAGTTTTTCTCTCTTCTTCTCTCTCTCTTTTTGACATTTCACTCTTTCCGAGTTCGACAAAGGGAAAAATACTGTCATCTGTCAACCTCACGAGGTCAAACTGAAACGGGTACAAACTGTAGCGAGGCAGACTGAAACCATCCCGATCTATGCGGAAAACGTAATTTATTTTTTTTCCTTCTTTCTCTCTCATACGAGAAAATCCGAAAAAAAAAAAATTCTTCGTTACCGTAAATTGCGTGAATTAAAAAGTCTCGAATGATATTTGCCTTAACTTTCGTTTATTTACACGCAAATATATTATATCACGGTTATCGTTTTATACCTCTCAAGATTTACACGTAACGACTACAATCTTTGCCTCTCTCGATCATAATTGGTGTATCGGCGAAAATCGTCGACGAACATCCCGATCGTGCTCGTGGCTCCGACGATTCTCGAATAAAACATGTTGCCCGTGTATCGGTTCAACCTTCCTTCTTCTGTTTTTTTTTTTCTTCATTTTTTTATTATTTTTTTTTAATTGTATTTTTTTTTTTTTTTTTAGATTAGACTTATAAACCTTAATAATAATATTAATAATGATAAAAATCGTTCGCACAATGGAATCGTCGCAAGCACGCGTCGAATTAAATCGTTTGGTTATACAATATTTGATACTAAGCTCGGTTATCAAATATCTTGAAAAAATTTCGGCGAAGCCACGCTTCTGTGGCAAGATAATCCGGCTTTGTAAAACAGCTTCGGCTAATAATGCGATTGATAAAAACAAAAGTTCGAAAAAAATAAAAATAAAAAAACATCCGAGAAAAACTTACACGTCGCGTTTTTTTTTTCCATTACCGTTGTTTAATGCTCGAAACCCGCGCGATTGATTCACAATCCGTTTCGTCAATCTTCGTGCTTGCGAAATAATATATTCTCGTCTAGCCTCTGTGTAAATTATATTTTATTTACTTTTAAAAAATTCATTTATCCACGTTTTTTTTAACTCGACAAACTTTTGTCCGAGTTTTACGATGAATCTAGATGGAAAATAACAAACTCTCGAGTCGATCGGACTCTTGTAAATTAATCGGTGTATTTAAAAACAGGTGTGTAAGCGTAAACGAGTCGAAAAACAGATGTAGAATTGTTACATATAGAGAATTAAAAAAAAAAAAAAAAAAAAAAAAAAAAAAAACAAATTTAAGTAGAAGAAAAAAATGAAAAATAAAGCTGATTGGGGCACCTTTGGATTCTTGACAGCTCGACTCGTGACAGGAACGCTCTCGGGTCCTCGTTAGAAAAATAACGTCGTCGTTTTTCCCGAGTAGAAGGGTTTACCGGTCTCGCGGGTTGTCAACTGAAACGTCACGGAGAAACACTGGGAAAAAACGCGACGCAAGATTGTGAACGGTCGTCTCGGTAACGCGTCGCCGGTCTCGCCTCGATCGCACGTTTTGAATTAGCACGTGGAAAAATCGTTGCGCGTAAGCTCGCACACCGACGAAGCGTCCGAGTTTTGAGCAACGCCGTTTGTAATCCTTCGCTACGATAATCCATTTTACATACGAATCACAGAAATAAATTTTTAATATTCCAATAATTATTAATTCGAGTAATACTAGAACAGTCAAGTACAAGACTGTTTTTAAAAAATTTTTTGAATCATTATTATTTGGTAGAAAAAATTTTTAATCGAGGAATAATTGGTGTTCGTTTTTTGCGAAGGCGTTGGAACGTAAAAAAAAATTGAATAACGTCGCGTTGTAAGACAAAATCCAGCAATTTTTCGCGACTGAGGCAAAGAA
The DNA here is from genome assembly GCA_963971145.1 of Sussaba pulchella. Lineage (NCBI taxonomy): Eukaryota > Metazoa > Arthropoda > Insecta > Hymenoptera > Ichneumonidae > Sussaba > Sussaba pulchella. The sequence goes on from OZ020168.1 coordinate 15,056,765, forward strand.
TCGTAACGTAAACGTAATTTCATCTGGGTTGGATTATGGCAATCGTGAAGACAGTCGAATGTATTAAAAAATAAGAAAAAAAAAAAAAGGAAAATCGAACGAATAGACGTAATAAAAAGAGAGGAAGAAAAAGTTACGGTAGAAGTTAGAAGTCAAGTTCGCGATAGCAGGAACTTGGAATATGTACAGATCGATCGACGTGATTCCCTCACGTCATCGATGAAAAGAAATATTAATCTTGACATCAATAATAATAATAATAAAAATAATAATAATAATATTGATAATAATGAACAATCGCGGTAGTATAAATCGCTAAAGATTTCCGTTAATACGCGGCCCTCGCGCGATGCAAGCGCGTCTACCTTGTTTGGTCCTTTCGTCTCAACAATTTTCAAAATTTTCCCTTACTTTTGTTGTTGTCTTACTCTTCCTCATCGTTTCATCATTGAATTCTACGAAGCGCGAATTTCATAAAACCGTGTTGCGAACCTACAGTTTCAACATAGACGCATTCGGCCGAGACATCCAACCGCGAAAGCTATTATCTCCCGATTGCACGATAAAAGGTCTAACTATATTAAAAATTATCAGTAATAGTAGTCTTCTTCTTAATTAATATATATCATGGTTTCGATTTTTTTTTTTTTCTGTTTTGTTTTTTTCTTCGTTCGTTAATGTATCTATGTACGAATAACATGTTTACGCTATTACCAATGGTTCGTCGTCCGAGAAACCGCGAATAACAGGACTGTCCTCCTCGTCTGCTGAAACAATTCGATTTTGTTCGATTAATAATTGATTGTGAGGAAGATCGATGGGTTTTTTTTTTTTTTTTTTTTTTTTTTTTATTGATTGTGCAATGAGATTCGTATTACCTAGACCGTCCGTAGTGCCCGGGAAAGTCGCTTGCCCCCGTCTCGTGTCGTAATGACTGTTGGCGAATTGCGTGAAACTGTTCGATAGCCTTCTGTGCCTGATTACGAAGTAAGCGAGACCGGCACCGAGCACGACAATCAGCAGGCATATCGGTATCGCGAACGACACTATGTTGGACGTGTCCATCGATTTAGCCCACGATGCTGACGGAAAAGGACAAATAATTCGTCGGTTAGAGGGCGAAATTTTATTTTTACATCGAATAAAAATTGTATGAACTTTTAAATTTTTTATTTTTTATTATTTATTTTAAGCCGATTAGTGGGGTCGTGGGGTTGATTTGACCCAGGTGGAAATTTCAAAGTGACCGCTTGTTCCCCGCAGTTCATTTGTTTATTATTTTTATGATGAATAAATTCCGGGAACGTTACTTATTTCAAAGTTTTATCGTAAAGTAGAAACTGAGCTTCATTCGTGAATTTTTCAACATTTTTTGGATGATATTTTCTATTTTCTCAAAGCCTTGGATCGATACGACTCCACGATACGCTTTGAGGATTTTTTTACTCCATTTTTTGTGGGTATTTTTTTTTTTTTTTTTTTTTTTTTTTAATTTTTTTTTTGCGACATTGAAATTTCAGTTTCTGTGGTTCACACGATAGGTGATGATACTAAGAATATTTTGTGAAAATTTCGAAGCGATCTGAACCTTCGTTCAAAAGTTAGAACTTTCACAAGTAAAGGTACTCCAGAAAAGTACCTTCGAAAACCAGCGAAATCGCGTATACAAGACCTTAAGGGCGCGAAAAACAACGATACACCGATCGGGTCAAACATTTTTTTTCTTTTCATTTATTTTCGAAGTTTAATTTTGAATTTTGAATTTTCTTCGATCACCAAAAACGACGATTCTCATGTATTCGAAGCAATCGACTCACCGGATGTTTCCTGCACGCTGAAGACTTCGCTGTGCAAACTTCGGTAACCCTCTTCCGTGACGAGACGCACGGCGAAGGAATAAATAACGTCCATCTTGGGTTCTTTGTAAATGAAAGGCGGTTGATCGCATTTTATCACTTTGGCACTTGATTCGTTGATGGTGCGATCGGCCTCGTTTATCAGAATCTCGTAACTGTAATTGGCGGATTTGGCGATATGATCGGGCAATCCGTGGTCCTTCCAGTTGACTACGTAACTGCCGTCCACGTGAGTGACTATCAATTCACGTGGCGGTGCGATAGGCGGAGCCAGATATATCACCGGTTGCGTCGGTATCGCGTCCTCCACGTCTGTCGCGATGGTGATGCGATATTTTCCACCGTACTGGATTCCCTTGAACGTATGCTTTATCGTCGTTTCGTTCGTCAATGGTAACGTCACCGCCGATACTTTGTTCAACGTCATTTCCGTTACCGATATCTGCAATAATACGTCGGGAAAATGTTTTTAAAATATTTTTTCACAGTTGTTGTAATGTAAGATTATCGAAATACCGACTGGTCAATCGATTCTCGATGCTCGATTAAGGATGGGAGAAGAACATTCTGGTTTCGAGAAAGAAATTCCAGCGAATGAAATAATTTTGTTAAATAAATGGAACAAAGTTATTGTTAAACTTTGAAATGCTGGAAAGGCTTACGGACGATTAATTTTCGGACCTGATTATTGTATTGTGGGGTCGATTTGATCAAGGCTAAAATTTTTAAATTCTCGCTTTTTCCCGCAGTTCATTCGTTTATTGTTATTTTTATAATGAATAAATTCCGGAGACTTCATAGTTCAAAATTTCATCGTAAAGTACAAACCCTAATCTAAGCTTCATTCATCAATTTTTCCAGATGTTTAGAATAATTCTTTCTATTTTTCTAAAGCCTTGAATCGATTCGACTCCACAATTCACTTCAAAACTGCGAAAAAAAAAACGACAGCCTAATCGAGTCAAGAATAAAATCCCAGCAAATTCAACAATTTTTAAAAATAAATAAAACAAATTTATATCATAGATAATAAATAAAATAAAAAAATAAATACAATAACAAACGCTAAAAAATCTCACGGATGATTAATTCTAATGATAACGTTCACGATGGAACACACGAATAAAAAAACATTCGATCGACTTACCGTGTATCTGACCGGTTCGTCGATCTTCGGACAGCTGGCGCTCCACGAAACGATGATCGTGCCAATCTTATCCGACGGTGTTACGCGCAGTCTCTTCGGCGGTGCTCTGACGTTGTAATGAGTTTGCACCGTAACCGGTGGACTGAGAGGTCCAGCGCCGTAAGAACCTCTAACCCCAACCGCAAAAACGTACGACTCGCAAGCTTCAAGATCCTTAACAGCCGCGGTCAAATTGGAAGTCAATAATTTTTGTTCCTTTCCAAGATCTTGCATATTGAGAGCGTAATAAACCGCATACTGAAGTTTTATCTTTCGCGGATTCTTCGGCGGATCCCAGCTGAGTTTGACCGAAGTTCCAGGCTGTTTAACGGACAAAGCCACGAGATTCGAAACGGTTGGTAGCGGTTGTCCCTTCGTACTTCCCGTAACCGTCACAATTTTCCCAACATAAGTCTTTTTCAAAGCGTTCACTTCAAAAACGTATTGAGTTCCAGGAGCAAGATTTTTCACGTCATAAGTATTTTCCAACGTCAATTGAGTCGGCAAATCGGGATAAGGAGATGGAAATGTAGGACCACGAGGTTTAACGTGATAACCATCAGCGTTGTCCAATTTTTTCCACGTCAATTTAACCGAATTATTCGTCGATTCGATGACCCTGAGATCTTCGATATTGTCGATATTCGCAGCTCCATCGAACGTCAACGTAGCGACTTTCGACGATGCTGAAGAAAATTCACGATTTTTCGCAACTACCCAGAACGAATAATTTTTACCGGCTTCGAAAAGCATGTCAATGATCATCGAAGTTTTTTCCATGGAATATTGCAAAGGTGGTATGGGAGGCGTTACGTAACCTTCGTAACCGGTAATCGGTCCGTTAGGTTTTAACGGTGGTCTCCACGAAACTTCGACCCTGCTACCGTTTTTCTGCACCGCTGTCACGTTCCAAGGTTCCGAAGGCACGTCCTCACCCGTTTTGATGATCCAATATTTGAACGGTGGAAATACCGTCGTTTGTCCCTTTATCTTCACGTAAATCGTTACGTTGTAAGCCGTGTAAGGTTCCAAACCGTTGAATTGATACTCGGCATCTTCGATCCATTCGGAAGCGTTAGTTCGAACGGCATCGGGTTCGTTCAGAGCGATTGACGGTAAAAATTCAAAAGTAATGTTAGTAGGAATCGGCATCCACCAGAATATAAATAAATTCGTGGCATTCGTCGATCTTTCGTCCATTCCCATATTGATAACTTGATAAACACGTGAATTATTTTTTTCGCAATTGCTCTCGTCGAAACGATCTATGCAATCATCTTTGCCGTTGCAATAAGACGAAAGAGGAAGACATCGTGTACCGTCGCATGGGAAAAATCCTACGTAACAAGATGGCGTAGCTACACCGCTCGGATGTTGATCGTTGTCGCAACCGAGTTCGTCGCTTCGATCCGGACAATCCTCGACACCGTTGCAAATATTCGTCAGAGGCACGCAAGAACCGTCGATGCGACACGTGAATTGATCCTCGCGACAACGTTCGTAACGTATGAAAGAACACGACAATTCGTCCTCGCCCATACGACAATCGTCGCTGTGATCGCAAACCCAAGCGTCATCGATGCATTTGCCATCGTAACATTGAAACTGATGATCCCGACAAACTCGTGGTTGTTCGGTCGTGTTGGGAGGTTCGGAAAAAGCATCGTCCTTGCCACAACCCATTTCGTCGGAATTATCGCCACAATCGTCAACGCTGTCGCATTTCCACCAATATGGAACGCATTTTTTATTGTTACACATGAACATCCAACCTGTACAAGTGTTCGGCCAAAAAGGTGCTGAAGTGGTGGGTAAAGACGCGTCCGTGCAATTGACCTCGTCCGAACCGTCTCGACAATCCGCGTCACCGTCGCAAACCCACGAAGAGTATATGCAACGAAAAGGTTGATCCTTCGAACCACACGGAAACAACCAAGATTCGCACGATACATTATCGCAATCTTTCTCGTCCGAACCGTCTTCGCAATCGATTTCACCGTCGCATTTCCAAGTTTTTGATATACACGTGTTATCCGAAACGCACGTAATTTCGTCGGATTTACAAGTCGTCGGTTGTACGCTGCTCGGACAATTTTTTTCGTCCGAACCGTCCCGACAATCGTCCTCACCGTCGCAATGCCATCTGTGTGGTATGCAACGACCGTTGGCACATTTGTATTGCGAATCCGTGCAATTTGAATACGTGCAATTGATTTCGTCACGACCGTTTTTGCAATCACGATCGAGATCGCACAACCAATATTTCGGTATACATTTGTCGGCGTCGCAACGAAAATTGTTCGGACTGCACGTGGTGCGTGGACAAGTTAATTCGTCGGAATTGTCACCGCAATCGTTGTCACCGTCGCATTTCCAAAATTCCGGGATACAAACGCCGTTGCCACAAGCGAATTGATTGGAGGCGCAAGTGTTGGCGACGCGTGGACAAGTGGAATTTTCGAATGGTTCGACGTTACCGGGACACATGCATTTGTCATTGATCATTTCCATGCCGTCCGGGCAGAGACACACGAAATTATCGTCCGGTGCACCGAGACAAATGTGGGTACAACTGGAATTTACACATTTGTTCGTGCCCGATTGAACGGTGGGAGCGAATACTTTGAGATCCATAAGACCGGCTAATTGTGAGAACGTTGTTTTTTCTATGGCCACACCGTGATCTTTGTCGGCCACGAAGATCATCGATGGTTTCCAATCGTCCCAATACATGTTGTCTTTGAACACGGCCACGGCGAAAGGATGGGAAACCCGTGAATCGTGACTGATGATTTTTTTGAATCTTTTACCATCGAAATCCGACGCACCGATGTAATCTTCCCGTGCATCGACCCAATAGATTCTTTCGGCTATGTGATCGATCGTTATGCCGTTTGGCCATTCGACCGTGCCTTTGGTGAAGAGACGTTTGACATTCGTACCGTCGAGATTTGCTCGGGATACCGAAGCGTTGCCGGGTGCCCAATCCGTCCAAAACATGTAACCGAATCTCGGATGAACGGCGATTCCACGAGGTTTTTGAAGATTGTTCGGACCGAGAATGGTTCGTCTCATTCTACCGCCGGTCTTTAGATCGGTTCGTATTATTTGAATTCGCATTTTAACACCGTCGACGAAATAAAGAACGTTCGAGACCCAATCGAGGGCCATTCCTTCGATCGAGCTCAGATCTGTTTCAACGAGAATTTCGGGAAGGCTAAGACCGTCGCCGAAACATTGGCGACCTATCGTGTCCTTCACTATGTCCGCCCAGTAGAGACATTTGGTTTTCAAATCGAATTCAATGGCTATGACGTTTTTGAGATCGCTCACCGGCAATGTTTCGACGGCCTGGTCGCGAAGATCGATACGGAGAATGTGCTCGCGTTGAGCGACCAACAGGAATTCCGAAAATCCATCCATGGGGCAAGGAATCTGTTAATGGATGAGTGAATTAATTTATTGATTCGTGACATTGAATAACTTAAATTATCGAACAATTTATTGAAAATATATAATTAACTATTGATACTCAATCATAAGATTAATCAATTAGTGGGATGTTATTGTTATTAATATGATCAATCTCGTGTAATAATCGATAAGAGCGAAATAACTATTATGGTTATGATTATTTGAAAAAAATAATGAAATTATTGAGTGAACCATCGATAGTTTACGTGGCTAATAACGATTAACTGTCAATTATTTATTTATTATATGTCATATATTTATATAATTATGTATTATATAACATTATTATATTATATTAAATTATAGTATTTTATAGTATTTTTTGATTGATTCGTAATATTGAATAACCTAAATTATTAATCAAACAATTTTATAAAAATATATAATTAACTATTGATACTCAATCATAACATTAATCAGTTAGTGGGATATAATTGTTATTGATATGATCAATCTTATGTAATAATCAATAAGAAGAGAATAACTATTATAGTTATGATTATTTGAAGAAATAATGAAATTATTGATTGAACAATCAATGATTCACATAGCTAATAACAATTCATTATCAATTATTTATTTATTATATATTATGTATTTATATGAAAATATTTTTAAATTATAGTATTTATTAATCATTCAATTCTGCATTTAAACATCGTATATAAATCGGCATACGAGTTTCCACACCGAATAATCTAATCGAGCCAATAAAAAATCACGCATCAACATCCCGCAAAGTTAAAAATAATATTTCATCCTCACCTCATCGGGTTCGAATTTCTTGGCGTAACCGCCCACGCACTCGTCGTCCGCAATCTTGCGGTATCCCTTCGTTCGATTGTAATATCTTCCGGGGGTGCAAGTATCGGGAATGGCGTAAGGATCGTACGCCTTCAGATTTTTATCCCTCACGCAATGATAAGGCGCGCCGGTGCGCAAAAATCCAAAGTCGCATTGATAATCGTTCATGTCGCACTGACACGTCTCGAGTTTCGTCGGTCTGTCGTAATTCACACCCGTGTAACAATTCGCGTTTGCCGCTCGTCTCTTGTAAGTTTCTTTGCGTCCGAGAACGCAAGCCATCACCGGTTGTTCCGTACTCGTTGGCGACCAAAATTTAAAATCCTCGTCGGTGCAATTGCGTTCGAAAACATTGCGAAGATCGACTTTAATGATCAACCATCTGTGCTGACCCGACATCGAACCGAACATCGTGAATACAGTCGTGTTCTCACCGGGTTCGGTCATCAAACCGTAAACTCGAAGCATTTCTTCGTGAAATTTGTACGTTTTCCAACTTTTTCCCTCGTCGATCGAATACAAAAGTTCTTGAGTCTCACCCCGCATTTTGAAATACTTCACAGCCACCAAAACACCACCGTGATCGCCCATGTTGAAGAAATAAAAATCTTTGAGTACCATTTTCCACGTCAAACCGGCGTCGCGCGACACGAAGAGCGCGGGATGAGATTTGAAACTTTGACCGATCACTCCGGTTGCCATTATCGTTCCGGGAGCCGATTCCGAACTCATTATAGACACGGATCTCGTTACGGGATAGAGTTGACTCCATTTTTGACAAAGATGCAACGAACAATTTTGTTCGTCAGCGCAATGAACCCAAAAACCTTCGTGATTTACGGATGGGGCTCTTATCTTGTTCCAGGTTACTCCGTGATCGTAAGTTATGAGAGAACCGAGATTTTGCGGAGCTATGGATCCGGCTTTCGGTGTTTGCTTGACTTCGGAAGCTATGTAGATTCCTCGCATTCCTTCGACTTTGTACAAATCTGTGAAGACCTCGTCGGCGACGTCGCTAGAATAATTATAATATTAATAATAAAAATAATAATAATACTGATGTCGTGGTTAGAATTTTTATGGCAAATCGTTATAGGATTATTATTATATAGTGTAATCAATAATAGTTATTATTTCGAATATTATTGATTTATAGTAGAAGCATAGAGTATGATTTTATCCAGACCTAATGTCTCTAAAATTGTATTTATGTAACCAGTCAAATAGAAATAATAATAATAATAATAATAATAATAATAGTAATAATAATAATAATGATAATAATAGAAATAATAATAATAATAATAATAATAATAATAATAATAATAATAATAATAATAATAATAACAATAACAATAATAATAAGAATAATAATAATAATAATGGAAAAAATCTACATTAAAAATTCGCTAACAAAATTTGTTGTTAGAGAATTGTATGTTTATTTCTAACCCTTTCGAGCATCCGAATAAACTTACTTGAGCCAAGTATCCGTCCACGTCGAGTTGGGAAAGAAAGTTAGAATATTTTCCAGCGACAATGCGAATTTAACGGAGCGATTGCCGATTCCTTCCAACACGTACAGATTCGCTTTGGTCTCGTTGTGCGCGACCGCGACGAACACGTGATTGTTCGAAACGTCGACGATGTGATAATCTCGACGATCCAAATCCGTATTAAATTCAGCCAGAATGAAGTCTCGGTTCTTGAAAGCCACGTAAAGATCCAAATTCGGTGTCGTACTGTTGGAAGTCTGTTCAAGACGAGGAAGAAGGGGGGGAAAAAAAAGAAAAATGCGTTATAATTGAGCGAGATAATTCTTTATGCGAATCCATTCGTGCTGTCGATTCTCGATTGTCTCACCGGATCGCGTTTTTTCGTCGCAAACATCCAATTTCCACGTATTTGAAAATCTTCGACGTCGCGAATGATCATTTTCACGTCGCGAGATCGTTCGGTCGAGTCCGTGAGATTCAACTCGACAACGGTATTTTCTCCGGAAGGTTCGGCTCTCTCGACGAGCAGAGTCTTCGGCGGGGAATTCGACCAAAAGAATGCCTTCACGTATTCCTGAACGACGTACCACGTTTTGCCAAAATCATGGGTCATCCAAAGCTGCGATAAAACAGGAAAAAAAAATTATAACGAACGATGATAACGACGTAATTATTTGAAACGACGAGTAATCGGTAATTTTGTTGGGATGAAGTGGGTTTAAAACGTGTTCTTACCTGTCCTTTGGGATCGATTTTGTCGAAAGCGAGAAAATGCGTCGGATATTCGTCGTGAAAGGATATTTCGCTCGGATGGAAAGGCAGATTCCGGCGAGTGATGGTTTTGCCATTGTCAGTCGTCACGAAGATAACTTTGTGTGTACTGTCTGTAAACACGCACTACAAAAGACAATTAATTGTAATTACTTCCGGACTCGTTGCGATTCAAACACCTACGCGTTCGGTTAAACCCAATGATCGTGCTGTGTCGCAACGTTACGGTTCAATTGTCGCGTACATACGTTGTACATCGGAGAATAAAAAAAAAAAAGGTCTATTTTTGACCTGTGACCGCAATAAATTGTACTTGAAATTTTACTAGAGATCTATTTTTATGTATCGTTGAGATGATGTATTGTTAATATTATGCAGGAAATAATTAGGACACAAAGGTATTAATGAAAAAATAACTGTTTATTATAGAAAAAGCATTCAAGCGTAAGCGGTAATTCCAAATGTAATGTAATTTCTCGAGTTATTAAAGTCTGAATTCTACAGGATCGTCACGCTCGAATTAAATTCATTCATGCAATTCAAATTTTGAATTATCACAATCAAAACATTTGAATTCGCGTTTCTGGACGTTGTCGTGAATTTGAAACCTACTGACACGTAAATATCGATAAAAATGTGTTCCACCAACGATCGATTGAACCAAACAAATCGTGATGAATATACTTACGTAAGTATTGAATTTCGGATGATTGTAAAATTTGTCGAGTTGAGCGTATTCGGGTTCCGTATCGTTGCTCAGCTTGAAATATTCGTTCTTGTTCTGAAAAGTATCGCCGTAATCGTAGCTGATGTAAACCGTGCTCGGAGTGGATTTACGGGTGAGCCTTGTGTCTTGCTGATTGCGAACGGGCGAACTGTCCCTGGCCAGACATATTATAACGTTGGATTTCTCGCCGACCCAGTGGACCATCAACTGTTGATGACTGTCGTTGAGAACGTTGACCTGCAAATGTTCGTGAATACGATGGTGAGAGGCCTCGCGTCAAAACGATCAATCTGATTGAAAAGGCTGCGGGCATCGTACGGGACCCTCGCTTGCTCAGAGCAAACCACAACCATGCGTTTCCGAACCCGTATGGGTGACGTTAATTTTTTTTTATTATTATTATTGATAATAATAAATTAATCATTTATTATTATCATTATTATTATTATTATTATTATTGGGACAATAATGATAATGATAATAATAATTATTATTATTATATATTATTATTATATATTATTATTATTATTATTATTATTATTATTATTATTATTATTATTATTATTATTATTATTATTATTATTATTATTTTTATTATTATTATTATTATTATTATTATTATTATTATTATTATTATTATTTTTATTTTTATTATTATTATTATTGTTATCATTATTGTCTCAATAATAATAATAATATAATATTTATATAATAATAACAATAATAATAATAATAATAATAATGATTATTATTATTATTATTGTTATTATATAATAATTATACTATATATAATAATAATAATTATTATTATTATTAATAATGATAACAATAATTATAATAATAATAATTATTATTATTAATATCATTATTTATATTATTTTTATCATTTTTATTATTATTATTATTAATATTATTATTATTCGGAAGTTAATTTATTGCTGCGTGACTGCAGTCTAATACTCGACGATCAATCATTATAATTATGTGCAGCAAGTAATTTGTCACGTTCATGAGTCGATGAACGACTCAATCACATCTGAGGTGGCTGGAAATCTAATTGAAAACTGTTTTCATTCAGCCTGAATCGGGGTGTACGTTTGTTCGAAGTTTCGAGTGAATCTAATGCACGCAGCAACTTCGGAAAAATGACTACTCCAGCGGAATACTATTAACTTAAATTGATAACGCAGACGATACTTGGAAACACTATCGCTGGTAATAAATATCCTGTTTCGCATTTAACGACTATTGCGCAGATAATTACTTCGTAGAAACGGGTTGTATTTAGCTACTTGCATCTCTTGTTTACTTCAAGTCAAAACTGTGCGTAAGAAAGATTTATAAATAGAAAAATTTGTTCATTATTTTTTTTTTTCAATTCGTTAAAGACGAAAAAAATGTCAATTGCATAATTCAAAGATAAATTTGAGGATGGGTTTGGAATCGTAGCACGTTGATAGAGCTCCGTGCTAAATCCCAAAAGATCGGGACGAAATATTGAAATACAAAAAAAAAATTTCAAATTGTTCGTAAGTTGAAACAACGGAACCAAAACGCCGAAAAAAAATTATTGACGATTAACGATAAAAATATGTGAATAAATATAATCTGATTACAATCGATCGTTTATTCGTGATCTGCAATATGATTTTCGGGTAGCGGCAACGACGTGCAACGCGTATTTATTAATAGTAACGAAGGTGGAAACATTGCCAGACAAGAATCGCAATAATTTGTTCGTTAAATTCGTTTCGTTCCTTTGTGTTGCGACTCGTGAATATATATTTATCGCACGAGCAACGATCACCGAGCCGAACTCGACTTTCCCGTGACTAATAGTAGCGTGATAAGCATTTTTACGACTGACGGAAATTTAATCTCTTTGAATTTGCTATTCTTCGGTTCCCTACCGCGCACGACAACAAGAAAATAGATAAACGTGAAACGCGATACGAGCTGGAAAAAAGAAATTGAAGAAAAAAAAAACGAAACCAACGGTCGGAAGGGAGCGAATGAAAAGAGGATGGAGAACAATTGAAACAATTGATCCATTGTCTCTGCGAAATGGCGAACGGCAAATTGCCGGGATTGCTAATCGTTCGAGATTCGGCGTTCGAAACGATAGATAAGAAAAGGTTTTTGTGTTCGTCGTATCGGTATCGCTTTGGCGAATGATACGAGTGATAGTGGACTCGGTCGTTAATTTGGAACGAGCGGTCAACACTCCGATGTCTCCCAATCTTAACAATAATCCCATTGACAGTGACAATTGCGGCTGGTAAAATTGGCTTGAAAAGTCTCGTTAGTTCAGTGTCATCCAGCTCGAGCATTAGTCAATTACCATCAGCAAACTCCTTTCGTCCACAAAGGCCTTCGCCGAGTCGGAACAGAAATATAAGATAATTAATCGTCGCGCATGAAACTGCAAAATTGCAGATCTTTGTTTCTTTTAGTTGCATTTCCATTGTTGAATCAGAAATTTTCTGCGGTCAGAGCGAAGTGCAAATATTTACGACTGTTGAGAAATTGATTTAATCTCCTGGATGATAAAATGAACTCATGTGCTGAGGCGCAGAGAAATGATCGGAGTCCACAGCTGGTTGTTTTGAAAAATTATCAAAAGGACTTAGGTGCCCGAATGGCCACCTCTTACTCATTCATGGTATTTTTAGAAACAATGTTTGCCCGAGTCTACTAGCGAGTGTAAATCATACATTTTTATTTAGATATATTTTATTTTTTATGATCAAAGAACCAAGCTTCATTTCGTAGATGCAGAATCTTGGTAACTCGATTCGTCGATACAGATGGAAAGGAATCATCGAGCTGTATAACGCCAATACCATTGCGAGTCTACCGAACGGTTGGAAAATTTATTCCGATAAGTATCCAAACGCAACAGCTCGATATATACTTATGCTAATTAAATGCCGCTTCTGTCGGGAGCTAGCGAGTATGATTCATTTTATTTTTCAATGCCAGCGATACGTCTGTCTCCGATTAAATTGCAGTAGGCACAGATACAAGTCCAGTTCGTTCGACGTGCAACAGAAAAGGTGAGGAAAAAAAAGGTTCCGTGTTATTCTACAGCGCATATCTGTGGTTTCGAGGCGATGCCGAACAAGGAAATTTTTTTGAAAATCGGATTCAGTAAGATACTTGGAACTTAGACTGTTAGGTTCGTTGTGAGATACAGATATGCATAGAATTACCCATAGAGGAAGTAATAAATAAAATTAACCTAAGCAAATACGTCCATTTTGAAGGCAAAAGCAAATAAGTCCGTTATTTTTATTCTTATACTTATGTTACAGACTATTTGAATCTTATCGAAAGCTACCATGAATAGTACCAAATATTTATTGATAGTACAAATTTTCTTTAATTTCAATTTCTCTGCCCCGATAGAATTTTCGCAACGTAGAATTGTTGTATCTCAGAAACTCGGTTTATAGACTCGCACTGCGATCGTCGTATCGATGCCCCAAAAAATCTGCAATCCAGAAAAATATTCTACCCCGAAACAAAGCAAAACGTACCGAATCGGTACGAAAAAAACGCGTAAATGATGTAATTTTCTTTTCTCAAAAATTTCGAACGATTCCGGACAACAAATAGTACATTATGACACTAGTACGAAAAAGTTTTTTCTGACGAGTGTGAGCAGAACGAGCCGAAGGCGAGTGTTGCAATCACACGAGTCCAGAAAACGTTTTTCGTACGAGTATCGTACGAATTTTCATGTCACGAGGTGCGTAAAACCGCACTTTTACGCGCAACGTGTCATAAAAAATTTTGCGTCATACATCCTGTCAATCGGCATGACGTACGAGTTTTCATTAGTTGAATAATATTTGTCAGCTTCGCGAACAATCGTTTACAGTTTTGGGTTACCGACTGAGCGTGGAATGGCCGAGGGGGTGGGTGTATCGGCTTCCCTAAACTAGATAGCGGAATAAAACGATAATGACTCACCATCGGTCTTCCTCGCTATCTCCGTCGTGGACGAAAAATCCAAAGAACCAAAAAATCAACGAACAAACAAATACGAAAAGACCTCAAAGTATCCCGAAAAACAAATTACGCAGACGCCATAAACGCTTACCGACTTTCCTTCGTCAACAACTAACCCCAAAAACCCCAAAAATAAAAAAATTTAATACGCAGTTCATGCACGGAAATAATACAACCACTTTATCGCGATAAACATGGAGGAAAATTCATCTCCAAGGTGAACGAGATGAAATGTTGTCCGAGCTACGCATCAGCGGAAGCATCGAAAACAAATTTACGGTGATTTATATGCGTAAAAGAGTGGGTAAACGGGTGGGGGCGGGGGGGGGGCAAGTAGGCGAGGGGAGGCTGCGAAACAGCAACTCCGCACGTACACAACGGTAAATTCTAGATCTTTCGAGGTCCAAAAAATGTCAAACCGGCGAATAAATTGTAACATCGCGATAACAATATCGTACATTAAATGTATAAATAAAAAACCAACGACGTACCTTTGTCGTTATATTTGGATTATTATCCTTAAACTCAGTTGCATCCCTGCGTTTTCGCACGAATGACGTTTCATCGTCGTCGCCCAATATGTCGTTTCTATCGACAATCATAATTCTTCCGTTCGGATCATCTTTCTTGTCGTGGGTCAGATGAAGCGTTTTCGCTTTGTGACCGTATCTAACCCCGTAATTGCAATTAACCAATTGAAGTATTATAATTATAGTCGCGAATTGATAGAAGGACGATGTCACCCGCGCGGCCATCTTGTCCAAACTCCAGACGCGACTCTCGAACGATCACTCACTGGTCACTGAATCAGTTTAGCATCTATTTTGACCTCCCCCCCCCTCCGTACGATCGCGATGCCACCCCTTGTGTTTGCGTTGCAACTTCGAAGTAGGACGGAAACCCTCGCGACTATTGGCCTGTACGAACGCGAAACACAGACTGACCAATGTTATGTACTTCAACCTGCTTCAACCGTTCTTCTTCGGCTTGTTTGCGCGGCATTGCGCATGATCGACAACTCGGTGCAATCGAAAGATTGCACTGCATCCTCATAATCGCGCTTGTCATTTTTTTTCTCTTCTTCTTTCCCCGTTTTCATCTCGCCCTCACCCTCTTTTTCTCTCTCTTTTGAACTCGTTCGAAGAAGTTCATCATTCGACGAGGGTTAGTGTGTTAGAATTCGTGTATGTAACAAATGCGGGATCGATGTGGATGATTATGATTGAAAATAGATGAAATAGCTAATGGATATCGGTCGATCGATCTCTCTTTCCCTCGCTAAAGAGCGAACGGGAGCAATGTGCAGATTACGTTGGCTTGATTTCTTTTTTTTCTTTGACGGGAAATGAATGCGACTTCGACTATGAGTATCTACTAATGAGACTCCGGGTGTTTGTTTAGCAAGCTCAAGGTTACAGTTTATCGCGAAAACAAACAGTCGAGTCGCCGGTCGCTGCATTACCGACGCTTGGGGCGCGTGCAAAATTGTGACAACGCGTCGGTTTTCTTTGCGATCGGAAGGGCTCACGATCTTAGGAATCTTGGAGGAATCAACGACGTTGAAAAGTGCTCGTCGATGCTCGTCTTCGTGCACTTCGAGCGCATTTCCGGTTTCTAAGGCGCCGGCTTATGGGCAAAAAAAAAAGTAATACCGTTCTTTGGCGAATGACGCAAAATTACGATGCTTACTTCGTTCTTTTTCTTTTTCGACAGATTATTCATGGCTTGTCGCAATTTGAATTATTGAATTTTCCCGAAATCGGGTGAAAGTAATTCGAGGCGTCGAAACATACTCAGTTGGTAAGAAAAATAGGGTAAATCATTATATTAAGAGTGACTGACGAGAAAAAAGTTTTGCATCGTGCAAAATTACGACATAACTTATGTGGAACTTTGTTGGTATTCCGAAATATTCGGCTCGAAATGAATGGTTCAAAAATATTAAAAATAGAAAAAACGGTTTGCAGTTTTTGTTACCGACTGAGTCATCCACCTTGTTTCACCCGTCCGTCATTGACTTCAGGCTGATTAATTTTAGAAAGAAAAAACAGTTTTGGTCACGAAATAAAGTTTGTTAGAATAAAAAAAGATCATGAATAAAAAATATATAAACGTACTTATCCATCAGTTTCCGTTTAAGGAATTCTCATCTCCTCAAAGTCATACGGTAAGAAACGACGGCGACTATGGTCGAGAAACCCGAGAAACTACCGAAATAACGGCAAAAGCTGTCGGTCGTGAGCCCGGCGGAACGTGTAACCGTTTTTAATGATGACCCCTAGATATAATAATAAAAGTATATTAGATAATGGGTTCCATTTCCTCATGGTTGGAGCGGCCCCTGCTCACCCTCATCAGACCCATTTAAATCTAGCTCCGTTCATTCTCTCGCTAGCGGCTCGCTTTGCGAGCTACTGATACTAATCTGCCATCAGCTCGAGCATCGTCGCCATTTTTATTCTTTTTCTTCGTTTTTGCCTTTATTGTAATTATTTTTTTTCCCTGACAGACGCGGGCGAAACGAGATCCTTTCGACCCACGAAAAAGCTTGATGAAGTTAGCGTACGCTATTACAGCGATCGTTTGCGAGGAAAATTATTCACTACAGTCGTTTTAATGGATTGAAACGTCATAAAAAAATTGAAGTTATACATTAGAGTTATTCTTATTTGGATTATTTGTGAATTTTTATTGCGAGGTCTCAATCGATTTGAATTTTAATTTAAAGAGAAAAAAAATGTCAAGACTTATTTGATCTTTTGGTCGAACTGACTGAAAAATATCCATATATGGGTCATCTCATCTACGTACTCGATAACGTCAATAAATGAATTCCAAGAACTTATTGATGAGTAATCGTCTGGCCTCAACGAAATCCAATTTGGAATTAAAATCGCATCTTCGAAGAGATATTACAGATTTTTTAAGTGATTATTCACCGGTTCTACCTTTACCACGATTCGCATGTAATTCAGCAATGGGATATCGAGCGAGAGCTAGAATTCTTGTTTTATTTTCATTACGTTCTTATTTTTTTTTTCAATTACATCGACGAAGCGGGAATTCGATGTGTAAAGCTATGAAACAGTACAATCAATCGTCGATTCTCAAGATACTTCATTAAGTTCTTTCCCTGTTAAATCGGCTCCGAGTGGACATGACACAAGAATCTCTCAGTTAGCTACATCCAAAGCTCGTCGATGACGCGACAAATTTTTATACGAAAGAAAGAAAAATATAATAAAACAACGGTAAAAATAATTGAATTCGGAAAATGATTAATCTTACGCCTGCTTGCGCGAATAGAATGCGCCGTTTCGAATGGATTTAACGTGTGTAAAACATTCGGGCAAAATCGATTTTGCAATTGCACGCATAATAGAGGAAAACAAGCAGTCGCTCGCGGAGGAGCCGGTGGGTGTTCGAGGAAGGCCGTTTTAAAACGAAAAGAGCGAGCTATTAGTTTTACAATTATATATTATCTATAATAATTTGTTTCTTTTTCCATCTCTCATAACTTATTTTTATTTTTCTTCTCTTTATTCTTTATATTTAATTTTTTTTTTTCGTTTATATATATATATATATGTATTTATATATATATTTATGTATATATATTTTAAAAAAACACAGAGTGATGACACGTAAATTTTGTATTTAATTTTTTTGCCATACGATTGAGATATTTTTCGGGAGGCGAGAAAAGATAATTATTTAATTTTTTCGTTTTCTTCTTTATTTCCGTTGTCCGGCTGAAAATTATGATAATAATAATAAACGCGCGTGCAGCATTGACGAATTTTGTAGCGGGTTTACACCGTAGCGGGCATCTCGTGCATTCATATGTACAAGTCCCTCGTGCGTGAAAAGCTCTCTTTCGAGAAAACGAAAGTGATCGATGCTTCGGTCTCACCCTCGCAAATTCGTCCCTCCCTTACGATTAATTTTTTTCTCGTTCTTCGTTTTCTTTTCTCTCTCGTTAATTTTCCTCAGGACGAATAATCTCGCGCGTTAAGTCGCATACGCTTTCGAAAGTATGATAGATTATGAAAATTAAGGGAATACTTGTAAGCAGCAGCGTTTTCGTAAAAGGTAAAAAGCTGATAGTGAGTGGAAACAGTTTTTGAAACAGTGAATTGAAACATTTTCTTTTTTTTTTTTTCATTTTGTTTTTTTTTTTTGGTTGTCTTTATGCGAATATTAAAATTTGTCACTTATATCCTATGAAAACGAGAGATGCGTTTGATAAATATAATATCGATAAAAAATAACAAATAGCTCGTAGGCTGCACGACGTGAGAAATCGCTGTCGTCATGATATCGTCTCGGCTCGAAAGCGAATTCTCGCGATCGAAATACAGCTCGAAATAATTAAATAGTAATTCGCTTATCGTTACGTAAAATTTTCATTTCAATCTCAGGATCGTATAGGAGGAAACTCTTGTTTTGTTCATCTGTTTTTTTTTCTTTTTTTTTCGTCGTTTCGTTATTACAGCGGTCCATAATTTTTTTTTTTTTTTTTTTTTCAATATGACTTTTTCCCTTAGGGCGTTTGCATCTATAACATTCTTTAAAAGCTATTTATTATAATAAGTCATCCCAGGTGAGCGCCTTCCTTAAAATATATGGCAGTCATTGAAACGCAAACGGGTTGTTTGCACGAGCAATACGGATGAACAAAATCGGTAAACAAATTATCGAATAATCGTCGCTCTCGTGGCTCGTAAACATTTTTCATTTTTTTTTTTTTTTTTTCGAGTTGTGCGTTGATTCGAACGGAAAAATAAATATCTCATGCACTCGAATGTGTTTTTAATAGAATCGAAGACTAAAATTGAATAAAAATCAGGATGAAAGCGGGGGAAAAAACTGCTCTCTCGTGGTAAAAATCGTTAAGATGGTCGGAAAAATTAATGAGTTGTGAGAAATAACATTCGAGTTAATCCATCGAAAATTTTTCGTTTTGATTCCGTCGGTGGTAAATCGCGAAGAACGTTCGAAACAAATATTTTACACAAAAAGCATAGACGATTTACGATTCACCCTCGTCGTTTTCGTGCAACGTTCCATCACAATAATATGCGTTCATAGATTTTTTTTGTTTTTTTTTAATCGTCATTTTGTTTTTACCTCTGAGACGGAAAAAAAAAAAATTGCGAATCGTTATTTCCAAAAGATACGAGACTTCGAACGCAAAGACAGACATATACATATATATAAATCAATGATGGTCGCGCTAACCTGGGACGGTTGAATGTTACATCGTTTTTCTATCTTAGCAATATTGCAGACAGTCTGGAACTCAGCGAAAAGCCAAATTCGATCGGGCTTTCGGTCAGCCATTTCTTTCGGTTGTTTTCATACTCTTCTTCTCTTTTTTTTAAAAATTTTATTCTAAAATTTTTCTCCGATTATTCTTTAACTTTTCTTTTTCCAATTATTCGTTCATTATCGTGTTATCATTCGTGTTAAGTTGCGCGTCGATCGTACTCACAATAACACTCGTGTCGCGTCTAATCGTAGTCAATCTCGCCGCCAACCAGGTCCCGAAAGTGTCGCTCGATCTGGCTCTCGACTCACTTCGAGACTCTATGGCCTGGTCTTCTAATTATATATATATATATTTGTTTTTTTTATTTTTGCTTTGTTTATTTTTTATTTTTATTTTTTTTTTGCGTTTTAATTTTATTAGCGTTGCTTTAACGGTGTAGAGCGACGAAATAAATTTTCCATTTTTTCCTCACATTTACGCGTTAGTGTCTGGCGGACGCTGGCCCGCGTATCGACGTCTGACGATACTTCACAGCTCCGGTTTAGCTGGAAAATGAGAAAAATAAAATTAAGGACGTATCCGATTAATCAAGTGTTATTCGGTAATTTGTTTTTTTTTTTTGTATCTAATTTAATATTATTTTTTTGTTGTTGATATACTAGAGTTCAATGTGTTTCGCTAGACCGCTTTGTTCTCTATGAGGAAGAACATTTTTCAGTGCCAAGTCAGGTGATTTATCGTGACGCAAATGGGTTGAAAATTCTGCTGGTGGATCATTGTAGAAGTATCTCATACGACAGATTGCACTTTAGTTATCGTCGCGGGATGGTCTCGGTTTGCCTTGGCCACAGTCTGCCTCGCCACAGTTCGACTCGGCACAGTTTGACCCCACGAGTTTGACAGATGAAAGTCACCCTCTCTCTCTCTCTTTGACATTTGACACTTTATCTGAGTTTGACCGAGAAATAGTGTCTCTCATCTGTCAAATTTGCGGAGTCAAACTGTGCCGGGTCAAACTAAAACCATCCCATCGTCGCGTGTTCGAAAAATTTCGTAAACAATTGCATTTAACCCTTTGCGGACGACGATTCCGGAAAAGCTGTGCGTAATGGCGACTCACAGTCGCCTTTCGTCCGCAAAGGGTTAAAAATCACGTGAAATTTTTTTATAAATATTAGCATGAATTTACTACGAAGCGACTTTGCATCAATGAAATCGCGTTTGCAATGAATATATATTTTTTAAACTTATATCATTGATAACGCATACATTATTATGCAATTACAGACAAATATTTATCGATTGCTTTTAAAAAAATTTCGTTGAACATTTTTTTTGTAAAATTTGAGATACTTCTCATTAACATCGTAAAAAATGTCTGTATCCATGCTGAGTACGTGGGTGTGAAGTCAAGGGTGGTTTTGAATGTATGGGGAGCGTGAGCATAATGGTGAAATGATGACATGTCGATGAAATTAAAAAAAAAGAAGCGGTGATAGCGAGATATACACTACCGCCATAAAGACAAATTTTCGTCCGCTGTACCAAAATCTAGTCGCGACTTTGAAAGACGATAACTCAGGTGAAAACGAAAATATCGCGAATTTCAAAGAACCATTGGAAAGCTCATCGAAATCTACGTCGTACAAGCTCGGATTTAAATACCTCAGACTTCTGTACGTCGAGTTATCACGCGAGGTAATCAAAAAAATATTTCCGATTTTCGCACAATTTTATACGTCCTCCTCCTTCTCCTGTCGGAGTTATTTTATACTCTTAGCCAGAGTTGAAACAATGGCCTGACATTTCATTGAATCCCAACACTGGGTCTGATGCTTTGTGGCGCTAGTGTATGTGACATGAGATATAGCGATGTAAGCTAAACAACGATACACAATACTTCTCGATAACTACATACCAATTACGAACGAATCAACTAAACTTCTTTTTTTTCTCTTTCTTTATATCAAATGAGGAGAAACTCAAGTTAACAAGCACCTAATAGTCATCACCGAGCCGCCTCGCCGACTGCTGCGCGGCTCGGTTCCAAGACGTTTGCAAACTTCAAATAAAAAAATAAATAAAAATAAAATCCCAAAAAAAAAAAACCGAAAAAAAAAAGAAAATCAACATATTTCGATAAATTAATAAGTCATGAGAGACGTAATGCCAGTAGACGACGCGTCTACCTTTCTCACGTTCTCGAAACGTTTTTTTTTTTTTTTGTTTCTTTTTGTTTTTTGATTCATTCCGCATTCACAATTGGAAAAACATTCCTCTCGTATTTTCAGTGATAATCGAAAATAATCGACAGTCGAAATCGATTCACAAAATGTGTAAAATTGTAACGATACGTAAAATTACGAGTTGAACGAAAGAAAAAAATAATTGAAACAAGGTTAAGAATTGAAAAAAAAAAAATAAAATAAAGAAGGATAACGAAGAGGGACGAATAATTGTTTCGAAATTATCGTGCATTAACTGTACGACGGTAACGAGCTTGGATGGATCTGCGACTCACCGCATCTAAATGTTGTTCCAATTGTGTACTCATTTTGTTCTTACGTTCATTGGTTTTCGCTTTCTACTTTTTGGTTTTTCTAAAAATATATGATAAATGCAATATGATCGGAATGCGAATGTGCTGATTGGCTCTATGGCATGAAAAGGCGAAACGTAACGAGATCTCGGTGATAAATTAGCGTATCGAAATATTTGCGATTGTCTCGAGTCGTTAACGCGTTAAACGCCAAGTCTGTTTTGGTATTTCTTTCCGTTCAGACCGCGGCCGCGCTGTCACGTTTGGCAAATAACGTTTTTCCGTATTTTAATAATATTTATTAATCATTACACCACACATTATCATTTTCTTGTGAAATGATGATGTTTCAGAATGTGATCGGAATTATTTACGTGCATAAAAAAATTCATAAAGAAGAAAAACAAGCTTTTTTCAATTTTTTTTCTTTTTCATGAATTTTTTTATGCATGTAAATAATTCCGATAGACGTTTTGATTAATATCAATTGATTCAACAATATTCAAAGTGTATTTGAGAATTCGGTTCAACCCGAACGCACGGGCCAATTCAAAATGGCGGACAGTCAACGTACGTCCAGGCTCGAATTGACCCTTTATGTGGTGTTTCATCGAAAAAATAGGCGTGTGGCGTGAGGGTTAAATTTTTTTTTAGCAACAAGTAATATTTACGTACATTTGTTTATGACTTTCAAACGATTAAAAAATTATAAATACAGGAAAATGATTTTTAAAATTGTAACATCGTCAATCAACAGTGACTGACGTGGCCTGAACGGAAAGTAACAGCGTCAGTTATCGGAGACTGACATAGCGCTTGACGTGTTAACTCGTCAGAATGATGTCTACGATAGCTTATGATCTCGAAAAACGGGTACCGATTGGGCATCGAACGTGAGAAACGATTTATCGGTGCAACGACAACAACATTTATCAATCGAAAATACACTCGTGAAGGTTTTATGTTCATGGGTCGATGGCAATGCACGTAACGGGAACAAATCGCGGGATACGAAATCAATGACTCTCTCTCTCTCACGTATCGATCGATTTCTCCGATCAAGTACGGCAGAAATCGTTTTTTTTTTCTTTTTTTTTTCACACATTTCTGATCCTACAAATGTTATTATCTCCATGAAAAAACGATGAAACTTTTAGTTATCTCATTAAGACAGAAAAAGGATAAAACTTGCGAAATTCCCGCCAAAAACATAATTTTTTTTCCTTTCCTTCAGGATTTTTTCCGTTTTTTTATTTTTTTATTTTTTATATATAAAATAAAACCTTGCAATAATTTATTTCGCGTAGATTGTCATTGGCAAAAAATTGTTTAAGGACGATTCGGATGATAGCATATTGTGGGACCAGAAACGTTTCAAGGCAAATTGAAACAATGATGAAGATTGATGTAGAAAAACTTACTTTTTCTTGAGAGTGAAGAAGCTACGCCGTTTAGTTTCGGCTTGCGTCGGGGCGGGAAGTGTATGCGCCCTCGAAGTACCGGCTCCCGATGCTCCTTGCGCAGCTTGATTAAGGGCCTGCACCCATTCGCCCATTTCCGCGTCGTCTTTGGCCTGGAACAAGAAGTCCGCTCCGCCTTGCGACCTACGAAATAAATTCACGATTATTAACATTCCTTCCAGATTAATATCCTTGGCTCGAAGACAAAACGAAATATATCTACTGGGGTGGCTCGAAAAAAAAAAACCTGACGGACGAACCTGATCGGACAATTTTTAGGGGTCACTCGCGATTTTTTTCAGTTTTTTTTTAAATTTGATTAACATGCAGAACCCGATCGAAATTGACTTACTTGACTCGGAAGACGTGTTTCTTCTTGGTGTAATCGCTAGCTACGATAACAGTCGCGCCTCTAAGATCGAGCGAGGCTTCGCCCTTCCACGGCTGATCGGGAGCGGCCTTGTACGATTTTTGATCCTTGTAAGCCACCAAATTTTGTCCTCGCACGACCATGTAAACCTTGTCCCAAGATCTGTTGGTCGCTTTCTTCGTCGTACTTTCCCACTCGTGTTTTCGCACGAGCGTGCCCTCAAATTCATCGTCGCTCGGACTTCTTTGTTCTGCGGGAAAATTTTTAAATTCGTTAAAAACGTCGATCTCGAAATATTTTTATTTTTTATTTTTTTTTAATTTTTTTTCACTACGCCATCTAAGATTCTGAATTTCTAGGGTCTATCGTGATATAAACTGCAATCGAATGATGCTTGTGCCGTCCCCTCTTTCCTGCGAATGTTAGTCCATCGATTCAGCGAATTATTTTTATTTAAAAACGAACGATAAAAAAAATAATAAATTAATAATCATGCCGCTACGGTTATTGACTTTTTCTAGAGACTATGTCAATGCAGTGCTCGAGGATTTCGTCGTTTTTTTTTTTCAATTTTCTCGTCGCTATCCCGGACTTGTATCTGTAACTTAAAATTGCAAATATTCCAATCGTCGAAGCCATCGAAAGTTTTTCGAAGAACGATCTTTTTTTTTTTTTTTTTTTTTTGCCTTTTCGCAACGAATCCTGGGAAATTGAAAAATTGTCGATTAAGGAGGTCACGGTTTTCTCTTGATACCCGGAAGATGATTACAATTGTCAAGATTTTTTTTAATTACAACGACTCACCGCTGAAACTATGCTCGTCATCGCTCACTCCGCTACGATCTAAACTCGGCGATTTGGCCGATTTTTTCCAACGGAAGCTTCTGAACGGCGATTTGCTGCGACTTCGCTCCTTACGTCTTAACGTACCGGATTCTGAGCTGCTACCGCCTTTTGGAGCTTATCGACGTACACAACACACGTTTCAATTAACTACATGCTACTTAAACATACATATTCGATATATTTTTTTTTTTTTAACTTTACGATTCATTTTTCGGATTCGTTTCTTCACCGGAGATCCCAGATGGTTTTTTTTCGTTTATACGTTTCTAATATACACACCATTGCGTACTGCAGAATTTACACAAAGGTTTTTTGCAACTCATGCTCATGCGAGAATTCTACACTGGAAACTACGATAAAAAAAAAAAAAAGTCACGCCAAGAGCGAACCACTGAACCAAGAATTAGGTCGTAAATCAGCAGACACAGAATGAATATATTTCACAGCCACTTTTAAGATAATTGTAAAAAGCTGAGATCAATGATAACGCGATAACGCAAGTTCACGTAAATGCGCGGAAAAAATATGAAGAATGAAAGAATTGACAGAAACTGATTTGGTTTGCTTCAAAAGAAAAACAAAAGAGTTTGCGATCTCAGTGCATTATAAATTAAATTGTTTTTTTTTCACGAGCTTCGTTTGTTAGTGTTTGTTAGCTTAGATACGTCCCGCTCCTGACTTCACTTCGAAACCGTTGAATCTCAAAAAAACGTTGCAATAAAGATTGACGAAAAATCCGAATAAATATTTTGTTCGCACAAAGAAAATACATTTTTTCGATTAAAATGAACGGTCCTTGGTGCGGAGGCTTGGCTGGCAACGATCGTCGTTCGAAAGATGTAACCAGCGATGGTTCACCGTTGAAAATACCCGATCTCATCAAAATCGCACCGGAATGGTCGGCACTACAATCCACGATAGCGGAGATTCCGTCGGGTCGTCGCACCCTATATTGGGTTCTTTTTTTCTACCGTCAAGACTTCAACGCTTTGTGTGCGCACGAGCTCGTAAATTTCAGCGATCGCATCGACGAATTCACGTCTTTACGTTCGTAACAACAAAATTTCTACGTTTTTTTTCACCAATTAATTAATTAATGAATTCATCAATATTTATAATTTTAATTATACAAATGAATAATTATAATAAATATTATATGAAACACATTGACTTGAAACACACACTAAATGACACATATAATATGTCAGATATTGCAGATATCATTTGTTTAATATAGATATTATATAATGAATTGAATCGATTGAAGGTTGCAATATTTTGGCGATATCAGCGGGTTCGGACGACGCTCATCGCGCCTGGTCGAAGATACCGCGAAAAGAGGGCGGGCTCGAGCCAATGCGCATCCCAATGTTGTCGGATGAAAATAACAAGTTGGCGAGAGCTTACGGAGTTTTCAACGAAGCCACGGGAACATCCCATCAAGCTTTGTTCGTTATAGACAACAAAATGATTCTGCGACACGTCACGATAAACGATATCACGATTCCGCGATCACCGGATGAAGTGTTGCGCGTTATAGCGGCTGCTCGAACCATAGATGGGATGGTAAACGATTTTCCCGAGTGATCTAGTTAGATCTAGCTTTATACAGTTTGTAAAACCGAATGAATAAAATAAAAATAAAAAGACAACGAAGCTGTGAAATATTTCCATTTCGTGCGTGTAATTTTATTGCTGTTTCGTATTGTATTTTTGGTTTAACTTAAAAAAAAAAAAAAAAAAAATAATAACGAAGGAAACCACGTGCACTTACTTGTCGGAGTCGACGGGACAGAGGCTCGAGATTTCGGGGTCGTCGGTGTGACGGGCCGAGCAGCTTCTCCAGGGGAGGACAGTCGTGCGGGCTTCTGAGCATGCACTACACCACACCAATTGCAAACAAAATCATGCTTTGAAATAATTTTATCGATTACATTTACTCGATTCATCCGTTGAAGGTCATATATAAATTATACGTTTACGTATATTTTATTGCTGATAAAATACGTTGGAATGAATGATGGAGGATGAAAGAATCTGCGTCGATAAGCGATAGGAAGTAGCACGAAAAGCGAAGAAGAAGAAATTAGGTTACATGTATTCCACCGATTATTATTGTTCGAAAATTCTTGTCACTATCTGTATTAATATGTAGATCAAACTATAATCACGAAATAATTTCATTCCAACATTATAAATATTTGTTAGACAATTTGAGTTACTGAAATTTTTTTTTTCGCGCGCAAGAATTTCAAACGAAATATTATATTCAGCGATATTACATTTCTATCGGCAATTTTTGGTGAAAAAAAAAATTCTAGCCTACGTACATGCTTTAAAGAATAAATTGACGTGCCCGCTTACCTTTTTCTACAGAGAAAGAGTGTGCTCTAGACAGATTTGCCTCTCAACGAAGCGTACGTGACTTATATAGACAGAGTGCGTGACAACGAAACGTTTACTTATTTTTATTTTTCATTCTATAGAAACGAAAAAAGTGTTAATGAACTATGACTTAAATCGTATAGCCCTGAGGTCAGTGGGAATCTCTCGTAAAATTGACTGTATCAACAACTAATTAAGTCTTACAGTAAATAATGATAATCGAGAACCCGAGTTGCGCCATCACCTGTTGAAAAATAACGTTACACAGAAGCATAGAGGCGTAGAGAAAAATCAAAAACAGTGATTGAAATATCGGTAGATGTGACGGATTCTGCTACTGTGCTGCCCTTATTTGTTATTCGCTGAAAGTTTTGTTATTTCACGGATATCGAGGTGAAAAATGGGGGATGGTTTCAGTCTGCCTCGCCACAATTCGACTCGGCACAGTTTGACTTCGTGAGTTTGACAGATGATAGTCTCTCTCTCTCTTTTTGACATTTGACACTCTCTCTGTCTCTGAGTTCACAGAGAAAAGTGTGACTCTCATCTGTCAAATCCGTGGAGTCAAACTGCGACGGGTCAAACTGCAACGGGCCAAACTGTGCCGAGTCAAACTGAAACCGTCCCGAAAAATGGTATAAAAAAGAGAAAACAAATACAATACGATTATTATTCTTAAAATAAATAATCCAACACCGGTTATGAGCGAAATCTGGGTGAACAGTGAGATAACGAGCGTGATGGTTAATGAATCGAATCGTCGTGTCCGGTGGCAAATAAAATTGGTCAAGATTCTACGTTAAATCTTAATCTGTAACCGAACACTCACCTTCCTTGGGCTTTTCTTGGGATTGCGGTGTTCGTGCCTTGCGCAGTGCCACTGCGTTTTGTGCATTCCGTGCCGCGTTTTTTTTTTATTGGGCGCGGGAGGGACGGAATATATATATTTTTTTTTTTTGGTCGGATTTTTGAGGAATGTGATTTTGGAAAGGCAAGATTATGGAAGGAATGGTAGGAGTGGCAAAAACAAACGTGCTGTTAGCAATGTCATGCTTCACCATGATACTACGTTTTTCTTTTTTTCTTTTTTAATAATACGTGAGAATTTAAATTTCCCTCGTCAGATTCCGTACATGGAACCAAACCATTGCTCGTTTTTTAACGAACGAACTTTAGCTACTGTTTGTTTATCTTTCGTGTTGACACGTTAATGAAAATCGGTAAACCAGGACCACAATATCATTCGTTATTAGATTTCATGAGAAACGCGAATGCAAGTTAGTTTAGGAAATACAACAAAAAACGGATTTTTCTGTTTTTTGTTTTTTTTTATGCAGATTGAAATAATGTGCCGTACTCGGTTGTGCTTCTGATACGTTTTTACGGACACATGATGAGAAATTTTGTGAGAACAATGAACGAAGGTAGATTCTTACCGTGCGAGTCGTCCTCTCCGCGGTCCCCGCTCGTTACCCCGTCGGTTTCGGCTCTGCAAACGAATATTTGGAATTTAGTACCGAGTTACTTCGTTTTGTTATGTCGAATATTCACGATCGATGCCACGTGGGATGGTTTCAGTCTGCCTCTCCACAGTTTGACAGATGAGAATCACTCTTTCTCTGTCAAACTCAGAGTGTCAAATGTCAAAGAGAGAGAGTGACTTTCATCTGTCAAAATCGGAGAGTCAAACTGTGCCGAGTCAAACTGTGGCGAGGCAGATTAAAACCATCCCTGCCGCGTTCAATCATTACGGAAAACTTAATTCGTCAATTTGAATTTTCATTAATTTATTTTTTGTTTCTTCGTCTTACGATAAAACTTCTCAATAGTCAATCTCGTAGTAGCTTTTTTTTCTGAAAAAAAAACCCTCCAAAAGAAGCCTATTTTTTCGGCCTCTAGAGTGGCCCAACCCCTTAATCGAATAATACAATATCAAATTATTCTTGCTCACCGTTCGCTCGGTGGTTCGTCCGGACTGGTTACCGGTGTTTGTCTCGCCTGTCGTGCCGCCTCGGCAGCCGCAGCCTCTTCCTTCTTGCGTCTTTCCTCTTCCTCTTGTTCCTGTTCTCGCCTCTTCAACTCCTTCAGCTCGAACTGCAAACGTACAACGTACAATGACAAAAAATTTCACATCTCCACCTTTTCGAAATGAATAACAATCCAAGAGTCAACACAAACCGTCACCCCTAAAACCCATTTTTTCAATCTTTACCAACACATGCAATCGACTTACCTTTCTACCGATCAGTCTCGAGGACAAATTTTCTAAGTTGGGAATGGAAGCGAAAGGATTTAACGTCGACGTGTCCGTCCTCGGTAAAACTACGTCGGCGCAGTCATCGTTGCGGCTCGGAACGTTCGAATTCGGCAAATCGTCGGTAAGAGCTTGTATCTGATTTTGAAGTCTCCTAATATTGAAAATAGAATTTTCCAGATTCAAACTACCCCTCGAATCGAACATAAGACCCGTATCGTCGGATTTCGAATTCATTTTACCGCCGTTTTCGTGTTCGTGTTTTATAAAATCGTGAACGTATTGAAACTTTCCGCGCGCGTTTGTTTGACCGCTATGAATTATCGGATCGTAGACGTCGGGTTCGTTTATTACCAAATTATCGTAAGAATTCAATGGAACGCGAACGATCGAAGGATCTTCGGTGTGTTCGTAATTTTCGCAGGTTTTGAAAAAACGATTTTTCGGAATTTTTACGTCCGATCGTGTACGAGCGCTTATCGTGTTGATTCTACGGAAATTTTTCACGTCGTCCGGACCGAAACGATCGTCTTTGAATACGGAATTGTCTTCGGAGAGATCGTCGCGATTCGAACTTGTCGTTTCGACCGTCGAGTTGGAACCGACTCGAGAATTCCAATCGGAATTCCATAGAAAAGATTTTTGACGAGTGAATTTATTCGAATTATCGTTGGGACAGTGAATATAATGAATTTTCGTGCCGGTAGATGTGAATTCGCGTCTGTACTTTCGACGAGGTTTGTAAAAACGATCGGAGTCTAAGATAATACGTCGAACTGCGTTGTTTTGAGGACGGATCTGCGTCGGGGGTTTGGTAGTGGATATTTCGGTGGATTTGGGAGGATATTCGACGACAAATGAGAGATTCTTTTCGAATTCCAGCACCGGCATGCCCAACGTGAAGTCTCTAACGAGCACCTTCTCAGACTACGAGCATCACAAACGTGTACAAGTCGCGAAGGTGCATGCAACACAAAGATTAATACAAAATTGATGCACGATTGTAGCGTAAGCGATAATTTTAAGGACGTTCGATGAGAAATTTCGATGAGATATTGCGATGATGTTCATGGGTTTGTATTGCGATATAAACGAATGTTTCATGCGTATTAGGGTGGCTCTTTATTTGGTGATGTCGGAATTTCTTTAGTATTTTTAAGAAAACATTAAGCCAGTTTTTTGCTAGTTACGTAATAAATATTAGATCCACGAAAATTTTACAAGACCTTTTTTGTGGAGCATAAGATTTCCTACAAAACTGTCGAATGAAATTTTTTTATCGTGTATAGTTTGAAAGTACTAAAAAATGTCCTTAACAAAATTTCAAATGCATGCATATATCCATATAAAAATTTGATTGCTCGGTGGGGTGGGTTAGACTTATTCGACAAATTCCCAATTGCGACCAATTTATTTTCTATTTATGTTGATTACTTTTGAAGAACAATACCAAAGAAATTTCAACATCACCATTTAGTTATTCATTCGATGTTACTATTTTTGAATATGCAATTCAAATTTCAAATCTATCTTCGCGATTATATAAAATTATTGTTTTAAACCGAACGTCCCTACAATTAAAAAATTATAACCATTGCAACAACATATTAATTTTCGACTAAATACTATCTACTTTAGGTACCAAACCATGCTAAATACATCAGATAAGTTACCGTGGTAAGTCGTTCCAAGGCACTGAATCTCTCCTCCTGTGCAGCTGCCGATTTTTCGAACGCTTCGTGTTTCTTTATCAAGTTCTCGACCTCGTCGATGGTGAGCTGTAACAATTGCAAAATAATCATGAGAATAAACGATCGCTAAAAATGAAAAAATAATTAAATTTAAAATGTAAATAAAATCTAAAAAATACTCACGCCAAGTTCTTGGCTCATGAGATATGGTTCTTGCGCTATAAGCCATGCCTCCGCAACCGCCGCATCTCTGGCAAACTGATAAACTTCCAGAACTGCAAGAAAAACAATCGTCAAGATTATAAAAACATTCTATCATTCATCAATAATTAAATCACAATTTTCGACGAATAAAAATCGTAATTTTTCAAGTCAATTCCTTCGAAAGACAAACTTACTGAGCTGCAAATTTTCCCAACGTTCTTCCCATCGATGAAGCAGCGCGTTTCTATGATCGGTAAGAGCAGAAAGTTTTTCTTTGATCTGCGAGCTCGCGTAATGATTCCTCGACAACAAATCTTTTCCAAGAGTGATGCAAGCCAACAAATTGTCTTCTCTCGTGTCAATTTCCGCCTTCAAACTCTGATGATTGTTCATGAGAAGCTCGACACCGGACACGTCGCGTGGTTTCTCGGACGTGTTCATCTGTCTCACCACGTCGTCCATCCAAATCATCAAAGTCCTAACCATATTGAAGAATCTGAACAAATCCCCGGTGTCTTCGAGTTTGGCTTTTCTGCCTTCGCAAAGAGCTTGAAGATTGTTCCAAGCCGCGACAACTTCGGCCTCACGATTCGTTATCTCACTCGCTTTATCCCCGGCGTAACTGGCCTGAAGTTTCGACGATTCTTCCTGAATCTGCGACACTTGATTCTGCAAAGTCGACAAATCTTGAATGAAATTACCGTGTTTGCGTTGCAAAGCCGATACCGAACCAGCGTCTCGTCCCAACTCGTCGGACATCGCGTTTTGTTTCTCGAGTATACGTCCGAGGACGTCTTTGCAATCGTGGAAGAATTTGTGAAGTTCCCGACTCGCCGCCAACATTTGAGTTCGTGTTTCGATGAGTTCGAGAAGATCTTGCCAAGCTTCGTTGAGCCCGTCTTTCCATTCGGCGATCGTTGCGGCGTCGGAATGTCCAGTTGCTATCAAAGAATCGGCAATTCCATTGACAGCAGCGACTCTTTCCGATCCAATTGTGTCGGTGTCTCTAGCAAATTCTTTGAATCTTTCCCACAAAAGCGTCACGTGATCGTAATCCTGTCCGAGTTCTTGACTACCAGCGACCATTTCTCTCTCGGCGATCCATTGTTCGAGATCGTCGACTTCGCGATTCAACATGAACAATTGCAGAGCTTCGTCCAATTTGGCTCTTCTTTCACCGGCCAAATCTTTGAGTCCGGCGTAAAGTTTGTCGACTTGAGACTGTTTAACGGCTATTTGATCGGCCAAAGGATGTTGATCGTTTATCAATTGTCTCGAAGTTTCACCGAGTTGACGTATCGTTTCGGCGTAATCCTCAACAGCGTTTTCCAACGATTCGTGTTTCTTCATGAGATTTTGCGCCGATATTTCGTCCTTACCGCGATCTTCGACCATCATGTAGAGTTCTTGTTCGCTCATCCACGATTCCGCCTCCGTGGAATCGAAGAAATACTGTTGAGCTTTCTCATTTTGCAACAAATGTTTGTTACGATCGTCAACCGCGTCTTTGAGCTCCCGCCATTTTTCCGTTAATTCGGATATCAAACGCGTGAATTCGTCGGTGGCTTCGTGACCTTCGTCGATCAATTTTTGTCCGTTGTTGCAAACCGAATTAATTCGCGGCTCGTGATTTTCAATTTCCGTGCGCAAAGATTGATTTTTCTTTTTGAGCATGTGCACGTTGAACAACGAATTACCGTATTCGCTGCTCGTTGCTTGTGGCATTTTTTCGGCTACCCAAAGTTTCTCATCCTCGACGTCACGTCGAAATTGAAAAGCTTCTTTTTTCTTCTCGAGTTGACGCTGACGATCGATGAGCGGTTCTTTCAATTGGGCGAAACGTTGAGCAACTTTTTCTTTTTTGCATTTTATCTCTTCCATTTTTTCGTCGGGTGTCGTACGTTGAAGATGTTCCGCTTGTTTGTCGAGTTCGGTGACTTGTCGAGCTTTGACGGCCATTTGAGTCTCGATCATTTGTTGTTTTTGCATGAGAATGTTGACGGATGCGAGATCGGAACCGGTGTCGGTGCTCTCGATTTGTTTCTCAAGTTCGTTCATCCACGAATCTATGTCGTCGCAAGTTTGATGAATGAGAACCTCGCGATTGGCATCGAACAAACGTTCGCCCTTGTCGTGAGTCGTTGTTTCGAGTTCTTCGAACTGATCGCCCAATTCGAGGACTTTCGGCGTTATTATCTCCGTTAATTCGGGTTTCTGTTGAATGAGCTCGTCAGCCGCTTGTTGAAGCTGTTGCAAACGATCTTTGTTGCTGGCTATTTCAGCCTCGAACGCTTGATGTCTCGTCCACTTGCTGTGAACCGTTTTCGCGCTTCTGTAAGTCTCATCCTGGGCGGTTATGTGCTTTTCTTGAACCCATTCGCCGAGTTCTTCGCAATCTTGCAAGAACATTTGAAGCTGCAATTGATCCTTCAATTTTTCCATCAATTGATTGGCTTTTTCGCGATTGACGTTTCTACGATCGCTGATGTTTTCGGCCTTTTTCTTGACCTTGTCAGCGGCGAAATGACCCTCGTCGACGAGTCTACCGGCGAATTGTACGACGGAATTTATCTTCTCGTCGTTGGCGTCCATGGTTGTCATGAATGCTTCGTGACGTTTTATGAGATTCTCGGCTTGTTCGAAATTCGTCGGAGTGTCGTCCTTGGCGAGAATGTGTTCTTGCTGGGAGAGTAGAACCTCGGCTTGTCTGGCGTCACGATCGAATACCTGAAGATTCAACGAATTCGAGAGAAGATTTTGTCTGTTAGCCCACATCTGATGCAATTCTTCCCAGCCCATCTTCAGAGCGTTCAGTCTCTCGCGAAGGAACATGTACTGGATGTCACCGTCACCCGCCTCGCTCGTCAATCTTTCTCCGTACTCCATCATCTTCTGATAATCATCCGTGTAATTATCGATCTCTTCTTTGATATTTTGATGCTGCGTAAGAAGTTTTTCCGCATCGGCCAAACTCGTGGGAGTGTCTTCGCTCGCAACGTCGGTTTGCGTCTTCGTCAACCACGTTTGGAAATGATCGAGATCTCGAAGGAATCTGTGAAGATCACCGGCTTCTTCGAGCTTTGCGTCACGTTCTTTCAGCATTTGCGTCAGTTGTTCCCATATCGATTGAATCTGCGTGATACGTTCGCGTATCAAAGCCGCTTCTTCGGGATGTTCTTGCTCGATCATTTGCGCTTCTTTCTCCAAAGCGTCGAGTTTGGCTTGAATAGCGGCAAGATCGCGTTCCATACCGCTTAATCTTCGTTGCAACGTCATCACACCCGTGAGATCCATTACCAAACTGTCGGTTTGTTGAAGAATACGCTTTTTATCTTCGATCCAAGAAACCGTTTCCCGACATTCGATGTGAAACGTTTGTACACCGTGAGCCGAATTCAGAGCTTCTCGTTTACCTTCGGCTTTTTCACGCAATTCCGACCATTTTTGATTCAATTCGTTTTGACGCGAAACAATTTCTTCGGAATTCGGATGTTCGACGTGAAGAAGTTGTCGAGCCAGTTGATTGACCACGGCTACGCGTGAAGCGTTTGCGTTCATTTCTTTTTCAAAACCGTCGTATCTGTGTTTCATTATTTCAACGTCTTCGATGTCTTTGGCCGGTACCATGGTGTCGAGCATACGATTTTTCTCGCCTATCCATTGTTCAACACCGTCGGATTCGCTGAATAATTTGTAAAGCGACAAAGCGTCGAGCAAACGTTGTTTACGCAATTTCGCGAGTTCGAGAAGTTCTTTGTAACGTGAATCTATCGAAGCGAGTCTTTCCAACACCTCGGCGGATTTGGCGTCTTGTTCGCCCAGAAGACCGGCTTGTTGGTGCAATTGTTCGATGGTTGTGGCGTAATTTTTGAGCTCATCGGTGACGTCTTTGTGTTTCTTAAGCAACGATTGTACGTTGGCTTCGTCGCGTCCGACGTCTTCGGATGAGACCAAACGAACGGTATCGAGCATCCAAATATCGATATCATCGGCATCGGCGAAAAGTTGATGATAATCAACGGCTTCTTCGAGACGTTTGCGACGAAACGCCGCGAGATCGAGAAGATGATTCCACATACCGAGAATTTCTTGAAGACGTTCTTGAATTCTGTCGGATCCGAAATGTTGTTGGCGCACGAGTTCGTCGCCAACGGAGGCCACGGACATTAGTTGAGGTTCGTGGGATTGAATTTCATTTTCGAGGGCTTTGTGTTTGGACAAGAGAAGATTTATGGTCGTTAGATCGTGACCGATGTCACCGGTAGAAACGATTTGTTCTTTTTCTTTGATCCAATTTTCTTCGTCAGCCATGTCCCAATAGAATTGCCACAATTGACGTGATTCTTCGAGTCTTGCGCGTCTTTCGACGGCGAGTCGCACGAGTTCGGAATAAGCGTCTTCGAGTTGTTGCACGCGTTCGACGATTATCGTTGGATCGCAAGGTCGATAACCTTCGCCTTGTTCCAAGAATTTTTGACTTTGCTGAACAACGGCTTTGACGCGCTCACCGAGAACGTTTATGTCGGCTTCGACGAGAGAATGTTTTTGCAAAAGATCCTCGACACCCATCAAATGTTTGCCATAATCGTCCGTCAACAGACGCATTTTTATTTCTTCCATGCTGTCGAGAATGTACAACATTTCTTGGAAATTTTGTTGAAGCTGAAGCGATAATTCGAGTCGCAAACGACGTGCTCGCAACAATTCGAGAAGATAATTCCACAATCGTAGAACGTTGTCTTTGCGATCGTTTATTCTCTCGATGTCGTGATAACTCTCGGCTTCGAGTTCTTGCGAGACGGCCATGACAGCTTGCACGCGTTCCTCGTACGCGAAGATATCGGTCTCAATGGCTTCGTGTTTCTTCGCCGCTGCTTCGACGGCCGCAAGATCGAAACCAAAATTGTCCTGAGACACGAGACGTTGATTCTCGGACAACCAAGTTTCTCGCATACTCGCTTTTCTGTTGAAACGCGCGGCCAATTGTTCGAGCTTTTCTTGGCGAATCAGTTCTTCGCGAAGCGCCAATTCGCGCTCGTGCTCGGCTTTCTCGAGACGTTCCCACGCTTTGTTTATGTCTGATATCATTTTACCTTCTTTTGGAGTGTAAGGTTTCTGATTGTTAGCTCGCATCTTCGATTGAAGAGTGAACAAAAGTACTTCGAGATTACCTTTTTCAACGAATTTCGGTGGTTTTTCGATCGTTCGGTAGTTGGAAAATTGCGACAATTGCGATTGCACGCCAACGAGAGAATTGGCGAAACGACGATCGCCAAGAGCATCGATAGTACCTTCGATCCATCGCAAAAGATCGCTCGTTAGACTTTCGTATTCGTGAATCATACGATCGTTTTCCATGGCTATGCCGACGACTTTGCCGATACGTTTGCCGTGAACGGTTTCTTGTTTCATTTTTGAGAAATAATGATAATAGGTCACGACGTAAGTGATTATGGATTTTTCGTCGGGATGATCGACGAATATGTCTTCGGCGTCGAGAAGCTTGAGAAGACCGAGTTTGTCCTCGGCGACGTTGAAAGCGTTGTTGAGATTGTAGATAGCGTTTGATTTTGATAATCTGTCGAAATGGATCAAATCCGGGCGATGTTTGTGTATGATCGCGTTGAAAGCGAGACCGTCGCGCCAAGATGTTGAGAAATTTCTGACGTTGACGTTGTGATAACCAGCGGTTTTCATTTGACACCACAGAAGCAAAGCGTCTTTGGCTGATTTTGTTTCTTGATTGTCGGTTTCTTCGATCGTGATGTCTTGTATTTGAAAACGAAGGATTATGGTCCATATGAGACCGAGTGAGAGACGCGGATTGCCGTCGACGATGTCGTGGGATCCCATGTTTTCGAGATGAACCCGTTGTTCTCGAAGAAATTGCAGGGCTTTGTCGACGTTTTCGAGACAATGAATTCGCATTTTACCTTTTGTAGGACGGGGCAAACGTTCGCCCGACAATATTTCCAAAAGTTTTATCAGCATTTTGCCGTCACGAAGATCCGTGTAGAGATCGCCGATGCGGCAAGAGCATCGTACGAGGTGTGAATTCACCCATTTTTGGAAAGTTTTCATTTGCACGGCTTCTCGCTCACCTGTGGAATGAGAAAAAATTGGCAATGGTGAGAATGCAGATTGAGATTTGGACGACGAGAGGAAATAATGGAGATGCATCTGGAAGGTCCGAGATTAGTTTTTTTTTTTATGGTAATCCTTTGACATAATCCACTGAAACTTTTGGAACGCTTTGTTTGAAGTAATTTCCACAGAAACGTTTATCGTTATATTCTTTTTTTTTTGCTTCATTCCTTTTCTTTAAATTGATTTAATTATTCATCCAAGTCAAAACTTCTATAACAAGCGTCTGTAAAAATAATTTCTGTGGAAATTGCTTTTAACTCGAATATGCGATTTCACGTGGATCATAACGGAAATCGCTATACATATGTTATTTATTAATAAAGCTGTATCAGAGTGCAATTGAAATACGAGCGTTGAGAAAATTCTGTAAATATCGTGCGAATCACGTGCCAAATGGCTTCGTTACGTTTTCGCGGAATACACGAGGAACCATCAGAGATTTTCGAGCAAATTTGCCTTTACGCAACCACGTTCGATTCGCAAATATAAAATTCGTTGTTCTTCAATGAAAATTCATCTGCGAGGTCGTGAACTTTTTCTAATCTCTTTCCAAATCAACTTGACGATTTTTTATTCATTCCCTGCTTATTTTTCTTATGAGATGACAATTTTTTTCCTTCAGGAAACCTACCGGCCAGAGCTTTGATTCGCGAACGCTCGAAGAGCCTCGAGCTGGAGTTTCCTCCATCGTATTCGTACTCGTCGACGATCTCTTGTTGTAGCGTCGGGTCCCAGCCCGTACGCACCACTGAGATGTCGGTCGTCATTTTGCCAATCGGACCAACAGCTCACTGTTTCTTTACCCTTGTCAAGGGCCCTCCTGAAACAAATCAATAACAAATTTATATTAAAATTTCGTTGACAAAAAAAAACTTCACAATCATATCACGAAGCCAAATAAT